>APFE031289735.1:0-23621 GCA_000404065.3 Pinus taeda
TGACAAAGCGCTGCTACGTCACATGAAGACACATTATTGGGCAAGACTGCATGTTTCTAAGGCAAGAAACAAAATCCTCCAACGAAAGCTGTCAGAGGCCCGGAAGAGGAAGAAGAAAAGGACAAGTCCACTATCCATCTTGGTTGAAGCATCCTTCATTCATCATGATATTGATCAGCCTTGATCTAGCATCAAGATATGAAAATTTTGAGAATTTTGGAGCATTTTGCCAATTTTTGCTAAAATTACAGGTTTTTTCCGTGTCGCGTCCGCGTCACGCGCGCGGACATTTTGAAGGATTGCTCGGAATTTTGCAAACTTGGCATTTTTGGAAAGGGCATGCCAAGAGAAAAAAATTACCAATACTTGGGAGAAGCCTGATTTTGAGATTTAAGCCTCCAAAAGCTCAAAATACATCAAAAAAATGACTTTCTGCCCACTTTTTGAGTTGCAGAAAGTGACCTTGGGAGAAATGGTTTTTGAGGGGGCAAAACAACTCCAAATTCAGAAATTCCACTTGGGATGGAAAGTAGACAGAGCAAGCTTTCCAATGAGCCATCTTGAACCTGATTTGGACCAGTGGAACCCACTCAAAAGTTGCTGCAAAGGTGCGCAGACATGAGAGCCAGGGGGCGCGGATATGAGAGCTAACTTTGCCAAAATTGACTTTTTTGGTCAAAAAACACTGTTTTGACTATGGTTGATTATTTTTACTTGTAGATGATGGATAAATGTAATATTTTCATGGCACTTTGATAGATTTTACTTCTCTTTACTCTTCTAGAAGCTTCCTTGATGTAAAAAGTGAATAATTAATGCATGAATCAGTTAGTTAAGTAATAGAGGCAAGTTGTTGAGCTGCCTATTATCTAGTGCTTAGTTTGGAATTAGTTCAAACTGCTCCTAGAAGGATGAGCTCGACCCCTAGAGGCAAGGGAAGAGGTTAGCTTTCCTATATTATGTGTTTTCTTAGTCATTTTGAGAGGTTGGAAGGTTGAACTCTTGAGGGAGAAAGTTTTCATTGTATATTGTACATCTATCTTTGCAATTTCAAGAGGAAGAAGGCCAGGGTTTTGCAGACATCCTTGTGGATTCTTTTGGATTGTAGTGTTGATGGTGTGTTCTCTACATGTTCTTGTAAGTTTGTTTATGTATTCTACATCTCTCTTTTGCTTCTATTTGGACAGATGAAGTGGTAAAGTTTGAATACATGCTTTGACATGCTCAGCTTTTTAGTTTGTTCAAAATTTATGTTTTTTGCTATCTAGAGAGGATTCAAATGGTTGTTTGCCCTCTTTAGCTCCTTCTCTATTATCCCTGATCATCCATCTCAGATTAAGGCATCAGCGCTCACTCCTACCTTGCCCCAAAGATCCCCCTGCAAAAAACTGTGCTTAATCCCCGCACCCTGAATTGCACTTCCTCCAATTGCCACCAAAAAACCAAAAATCTTTAAATCAACCCCCCTTATCAATTTACTAGCCTAATATCTTTGATCCTAATTGGTCAGCTTATCATATTGAAAGATCTACCGAATCTGACCCGAGAGAGCCTTTTCATACCTCGTAGGGCTAGCTACGATGTGAAATGGTTTGATGTAGCCTTGAGAGTTTGTCTATCTCAGCCTAGGTGAATTCCAAGCGCTAAATAGTGGCGACCATACTGGGGAGAACAATCTAATCTTTTGCTCATTGACGTTTTATTTCATAAGTCTTAGACGGAGCCTGAAGTTACGCCAGGTAGCCTTCGAAAACGCTCTTGTTTTACATCAGCGCAAGTAGATAAATGCTGCTTCAGTCTATCTCCGTGAACTTATGAACATAGCGCTTCATTGACACTTTACCCCAGTACATGTATCAAGTTCAGATCTGATTGTTGATGGTGAACAACGATCAGACACTTGAAAGGCTGCAATCATTCACTTGGCGACTCTAAATCAGTTTCGAGATCAAATCCAAAGGCTCCACTGGAGGATGATCCCGACCAGCAGAAACATGAAAGAACAACATGGCAATATCAGGTACTCAAGTTGGAATTTCATCCAAGACATTTTGTTCTTTGTCATAAATTATTTTTTCTCTTTTCCTAAGAATGTAAAGAAGGCTTTGCAATGTATATTGTATTTGAGAAAAGATCCTCGGCCTGTAGTTGATTCTTTCCCTTTGAAAAGTGTGAAAACCAAAGATTTGCATGCCTTTGAGCTTGATCAAGATCCTTTTTCTGAATTTTGTGATAACCATCTTCAAATTGATGAGTCTCAAGAGACCAAGACTGATTCTATACCCGCTGTACATACCCCTACACCTTGTAAAATTCCAGATTGGTATAAACCTCTTGTTTTACCTTCTGTTCTTCATGCTTTCCCCAAAAACTATGATCTATACTTGCCGAGGTTTGATGGTGAAAGTAAGAATGTCAACGCTGAGAAACATGTGCAGAATGTTGAGAATTTTCTTGACCTTTTTGAAGTTGATGATGAAGATGTTAGTATTAGGCTTTTTGCTCTCTCCTTGCAAGCCAAAGTGAAGAGTTGGTTCAAAACCCTGCCTGATGCAAGCATCTCAGATTTCCAGCAGTTTGCCATAGGATAAGCTTGTAAATCTGTCAAAGAGGTGGGCTCCTCTCTCTTATGATGACCACCTTTGCCCCCCCTACGAGGCCTCCGCTATACCTCAACCTCTGTAGAAGAAGACTGGTCATCACTTTGCTCACAGGTTTGGGTGTCTGACATGGTTTAGGAGCTTGTTAGCGCTTGAGATTTCACCTCAGGCTGAGAAATTTGTTGATACTGGAACCTCCTCATGTGCCTGTTGACTGTTATTGGCCATTTTGAAACCCTTTTTAATGAAATCCTAATGAAACCCTAGACCTAATGATAATTAAACCCTAGAAAAGACCTTTGCCAACTTTAAAGACAAAAAGATGACTGTATATGATTTTGATGAATAAACATGGGCCAAAAAGTAAAGGACATGAGGGAAAATGTACAACAAGCCACTACCGTTTGATGATCCATGCTCCTAATGGAATGCAGCTAACTGAGCAGGACACTTAATATGCAATGCAACAAGAGGATTTGATCTCTGGTGGAGGGATGAAGATACCGACACTAACAGGAACCATGGGAGTCGACATTGATTTACAATCCATCATACCAAACTTTTGTAGTATCTTGATAATATATTTTCCTTGACCAATAAATATCTTGCCAGGGTATTTCCATACTTCTAGCCCCAAATAATAGTGCATCAAACCAAGATCCTTCATTTCAAATTCAAAAGCTAGCTTCCTCCTACACCGAATAATTATATGTTCTATACCTGTCAGAAATAGGTCATCAACATACAACAATAGGGTCACAGGTTCATTATTTTCGGCCTTGAAGTATATGTTTGGATTAACATCACTTTTGGAGAAACTAAGTCTCATCAAATAATTGTCAATTCATGTATACTAGGCTCTCAGTGCTTGCTTAAGTCCATACAATAATTTCTTCAACCTGCATACATGAGACTCTCTATCATGGACCAAAAAAATTCATGTTTATATAACTATTCTTCTTCTTCAATCATTCCATTAAGAAAAACACCCTTTACATCCATTTGATGTAAATTCCAACCCATAAATGAAGCAATAGAAATAATGGATCTAGTAGTAGTGTACTTGGTAACTAGAAAACAATTATCCTCATATAATTATCCCTCCTTTTGGGAGAAACATTTAGCCACAAATATCACCTTTCATTTTTCAATGCTACCATCCACTCCATGCTTGATCTTTTATACCCACTTGGAGAACACCATTGCTATTCAAGTCTAGGCATGATTTCCTATACATCATTCCTCATAATTGATTGATATTCTTCCAACATTTCATCCTTTAAAACTTTTTTTTAGAGACTTCTTCATACTAGGTGGAAGGTTCAACATCAATAAGATTTGTCATCAATGTTGCATAACTAGAATACCCCTTTGGCCTCTTGCTTTCCTTGAAAAAGCCACGTGGTGCTACATGTCCTTCGACTTTCAGCAAATTAGATCTTAACCAAGATGTAATTTTCTTGATTTATGGAACAATAACCGAGTCCATTGGTTCACTTGGAACTTTTGGATATTATTGGTTCTAAACAGAATTCTTAGAAGGATTCGATGGAACGGATCCTTGTTCCTTGGGATCTTTGTGTTATTCGTTCTCAATAGATGATCCAGACTTAAACATGAACGTAACAAATTAAAGAGATAACCATATACACAAACATGCAGCGGAAATAATACTTCATTTCATTAATCGAAAATAATAAAATATGGTTACAACCAGAAATGGAAATAAACCAGCTAGGGCGATGGTAGCTTATCTCTGAGAAGAGATGTCGTCGCTACATGCCTCTGAACTATTCTAAAACTGTGTTACAATGAGGCTCGAAGGCCTATTTATAGTTGAGAAACAATGGAAAACCCTTCACATTCCAAAACCTAACCCTAGAAGATGAAACGCCAAATTGTGGGCCCTGTTTTGGGTAAATTGGTACAACAATTTCCCAGGGTCGTACTTTGGCATACGATCTCCGTTTGATGCGTATGATAGCTTGTTAGAAAGATCTATCCGAGAACTACCACTTTGGGAAGGGAAACATCGGTCCATGGACCCATTTTGTCCCCAGATTTCCCAAAAAACGTCGTTTAGGGCCTCAAAACAGCTCTAGAAGTTCAGGACCCGAAAAACTGCTAAAAATAGTAAATTGTGCTACAATTTAGGAAACTGAAAAAGCTGAAAGAGACAATTGTGGGGGTCCAAATGGGATAGGTGGGTGGCCACCAACATCCACCTGGATCACATTTGGCCAAGATGTCCCAAATCACTCCCCCAAAGAGTATGGGGCTCTGGGGGATAATGAACCTGAGACGCTTCGGATGGGGGCTATTGCTGAAATCTCTATGGAGGGGGATTTTTGAAAATGGTACCTAGGGTAAGATCATTAGACATAAGTACCAAAAGGATCAAGATTTTCCAGTCTAGTTCTGCAGAGGGCACATTGGATCTCATCGGGCTTGGCCATCTGGCTTAGCTTCACAAAAATTGATAAACTTTTCATTCAGAATCTTGCATGGTCAAAGGGGTCGTGGCACTGAATTATCAATGGTTTTGGTCAGATTCTGTGCACTGCAGTGGATCGATGCATACTTGAGGATTTTGTCCATTGCATAAACAATCGGGGTATATTTTTTTGGAACCAAGATATATTAGCATGGTGGGGTCCCTGCCCAACATGGAAATGTGCATAGGAGTTGGGCTTGTTCGAACAGATGGTGAGGGAATGGGATCAGATCTGTGTTGGTATGAAAATTTTAGGAATATGTCAAGAGGGTTATAGAGATCAGATTGCCTGAATGGGCAAGACGAAGGTGGGGAACATCATGGTGGATGATGTATATAACACTCATTACGGTTGGGAGGTCCAGCTCTTGGGGAAATGCAATTTTTATAATTACTGGAAAACAAAAATTCCCATAAAAATCATTCTCTTTTTTTCATTGGTATGTAAAATAAAAACCTTACATGGGAAAATATCCAAAAGAGACATTGGCATGGATCGGGTATTTGTGTGATATGTAGGAACGCAGAGGAGAACAATGATCACATGTTTCTAAAATGCCCCAACACGGTTCAGGTATGGAATAAATTGGCTACTTCTATTGGCTCTCCTGGTATTTGATTTGCCAACATCATGGAATGTATGCAATGGTGGAGTAAACAAAAATCCCTATGGTGAATTATCCCCCCAATCCTTTTCTGGGTGATATGGAAATGGTGAAGTAGAAACATTTTTGAAAATTCTCACTGTAGATCAACAAATTATGCAATATACTAAAGAAAAATACAAGATCTACTTCTACAACAAACTTGCGGAAGCATAATCGGATATGAGCAAGATCAATTAGAACACATATAACTGAGAATGAGAAATAAATCACACATGAACACATAAGAATAACTCGGGGAAAGCCTCAGCCTAAAACCCCAATCTCTGTATTATCATACAAGTGGAAATATGTTCAAATTACAAAAGAATCAACTCACAAACTATCCTGCTCTCTCTGCAATAAAAAAAATACATCTCACAGACTGAATAGACACAAGATATGCCTTCCCTCAGCCCTCCAAGCCTCCTATGTCCTTGCACAATTTTTCTTGGGGTCCAATGATGCCACCTGTGTGATTGGCCTCATCACACACTCACTAAACTAAAGAAGTAATTGGGCAATCTCCAAGGAATGAATTCCTTCTGCATGCAAGAGGTATTCACAATGGAATATTCCTGCAACTGATAGTACACTGTCCCTCCATCTGATCTCAACTAGGTCTCTGTCTGAACTGACATGCATGAGTTATTTATGAGGGAATATTAAGTTATCTGAAGTGTAGCAGTTACATGCATGCATGCATTAACTAACTGAACTCACGATTAGTTCAACAAACTATTTGAACTAATCTATCTAGACTTGACTCAGTTAACTAAGCCAACTAATTACAACTCAATATTACAACTCATCTTTATCTCTTTAACTGATGCATAAATTCCTCAATCAATGGAGAAACTATTGCATGTCTTCACATAAACTTCATGTTTGATATTCTACAACTAATTAACTCAAGATGAATTAATTAATTATTTTACAAACAACTGCTAAGATCAAATTCGAATTTTTACTTCTCTATTTTAGTTCAAGGACTAACTAAAATAGGAAGGTATCCCAAAATGCTATTTATGGCAGTGCTATTTTTAGCACTTCTATATTTAGCATTTCTTGTTGCTATTTTCAACACTCCCTCTCAACAAGAAAGGGATTATTAGTAACCCCAATCATGTCTCTGTGGAACTCGAACTTGCATTTTGACAATGCCTTCGTCAAAATATCTGCATCCTGTTCCTCGGTCGAAACATACAACAACAACATGATCCTCTTTACCACACAATCTCGAAGATGGTGATACCAGATATCAATGTGCTTGGACCTGTCATGAAAAAATGGATTCTCAGAGAGTTTGATACAACTCTTATTATCGCAGTAGATCATAGTTGGATCCATCCTTTGACCAAACAATCCCACTAGAATCTTTTGCATCCAAATGGCCTCACATGCAGCCTGACTAGCAGCCATGTATTCAGCCTCTACTAAGCTAAGTGCAACTGACCTCTGTTTCCTGTTGTACCAGGAAACTGCAGCTAAACCAAGGTTGAAGATTCCTACAGAAGTGCTCTTCCGGTTTGATAGACTCCCTACCCAATTCGCATTTGTGAAGCCCTGAAGCTTCACTCCCTTTGTCCGTTTGTACCACAATCCAAATTGAGATGTGCCTCTAAGGTATCTCAGCACATGCTTCACTACCTTCCAAAACAGCTTAGTAGGATGAACCATAGCTTGACTCAACAGGTTCACAGTAAAGCATAAGTTTGGTCATGTGTTCACCAGATACATAAGTGAACCCACAAGCTGCCGATAAACAATAGTAGCTACTACCTCACCTGAAGTAGCATCCTCCTTCCTCCAATTCCCAGCTAGAGGAGTCTACATGAGCTTGCTTTTCTCCATGTGAAAGCGCCTGAGTATCTCATTGGCTTGCCTTGAGACACAAATACTTCACCATATTTTTGCCACACCTCCATGCCTAGAAAGTAGTGCATAAGACCCATGTCTTTCATTTCAAACTCTCTTGGAAGGTCCTCCTGGCAAGACTAGATCAGCTGATCATCACCTATCAAAATCAGATCATCGACATAAAGAACAATGATCAATGGTTTACCTTCTACCATGATGTGGTAAAGGTTCGCATCTGCTTCACTCTTAGTGAAGCCCAACCCGGTGAAATCGCTATCGATCCTGGTGTGCCAAGCACGGGGTGCTTGCTTCAACCCATACAAAGCCCTCTTGAGTCGGCACACATGCGACTCACAATCGAAGGTCTCGAAACCCTCTGGCTACTCAATGTACACCTCCTCCTCAATATTCCCATTGAGGAATGTTGTCTTCACGTCCATTTGATGGATCTTCCAACCCATCTAAGCTGATAGTGCCAACATCGATCTGATAGATGAGTACCTTGCTACAGGAGCAAAGGTCTCATCGTAGTCGATCCCCTCGACCTGTGAGAAACCTCAGGAAACACACCTTTCCTCATGTTTCTCAACACTGCCATCAGCTGCCTGCTTTGCCTTGTAAAGCCATCTGGAACTCACCACTGACTTGCCCTGAGGTCTTGGGACAACATCCCACACACTGTTCCGAATGATAGAGTCGTACTCCTCTACCATTACATCAACCCAAACCGGTCGCTGCACTACCTCCTCGAATGAAGAAGGTTCGGACTCTACACACTCCCCAACTAGGGCCATGTACCCAGTGTACCGCTCGAGCGACCTCCTCTGTTTGCGCTGAGAATATGGTTGTCCCACATTATCCCGTGCATCCAACATCAACCTGTTAGCTTCCCTTGAGCATTTCTGCCCATCTCTAGAAGTCTCAGCATGAGTGGATGTCTCCACTCTCGGAACCTCTGCATGTGGCTGCCCCGCATCAACCTAAGGATCCTCCTCCTTAGGAACTAAAAGTTCCTCCTCTACATGCAACTTGAGCTCCCTCTCAAGTGATACTCGCATGGCTTTCTGCTCGTCGAACTTCAGATCCCTGCATACCACTGTCCTCTGACTGGTAGGCAGGTACACCCAATAGTTGTGGGGTGTATCAGTGTACCCCACAAGTATTCCCAACTCAGTTGTTGGATCTAGCTTCTTCCGGGCATCTTTGGTCACATGACAGTAAATTAATGATCCAAAGATTCAGAAATGACTCACATCTAGCCGCTTCTCGGAAAAGGCCTCCATAGGTGTCTTCATTCCTAGTATACGGTGCGGGCTTCTATTATGCAAGTATACTACTGTATTGCATGCCTCAGCCCACAAATGCAGTGTTAGGCTTTGGTCATGCAACAATGCTCGAGTTGCTCCCACAATCGATCTGTTCTTCCTTTTGACCACCCCATTCTGTTGTGGGTTATGGGGTGTCGTCAACCCCTGTTTAATTCCTTCTGCAATGCAGAAGTCCTTAAACTGTTGGGAGACATACTCTCCATCATTGTCGCTATGCAGGGCTTTTATTTTCTTTCCAGATTCTTTCTCTGCCAAGGCTTTAAACTCACAAAACCTCAAGAAAGTCTGATCCTTATTTTGCATAAAGTAGATCCAACATCTACGAGAAAAATCATCAATAAAAATAACATAGTACCTTTGTTTAGTGGTGGAGGCTATAGAGAATGGTCCACAAACATCTGAGTGAACTCGCTCTAGGATTGCTCCAGCTCTACTGTCTCGATCCAGAAAGGAAGATTTCGTATACTTACCCAAGGTACAACCTTTGCATGTATTTGTCTGCTCCAGTTTTTCCTTGGAAAGTCCGGTAGAAATCTATTGCATGATCTTCAGGGCTCCATGGTGCAAGTGGCCCAATCTTCTATGCCATAGCTCGCCGACATCTTGGCTCTGCACCATCTCAGCTTTGGAACTCAATGCAACACAGTCGTCTACCTCCAGCTTGTAGAGATTCTTTACTCAAATCCCAATTCGCTTGGTATGTCCAGTGCTGATATGCCTCAGGAATACCTTTCCTTTACTAAAGACTACATCATAGCCTTTATCTTCTAGCATCGCAACGAACACACGATTCTTCTTCAGACCTGGAACATACTTTACATCAGTCAGGGTGAGAGGAGCTCCATGCTGCCTCTGAAACACAATCGTACCTTCACCTGAAACACGGTACTTTCCATCATCGCCCATCTCGATCCGCATCTGGACATCCTTCTCCTCCAAGGTACAGAAAAAATTCTTGTCACCTGACATGTGGAATGAAGGTCCACTGTCTAGGTACCACACACATCCCACCATGGGCGAAACCATGCATGCGATAAGAGAGAAATCCAACTCAAACTATGAGGCCAGTGCCTCACCATCAGATCCCTTTGAGGATCCCTTCTTGGATTTCTTCTGTGGATAGTTTGTAGCATAATGGCCCACTTCATGACAATGAAAGCATCGCACTTTCGATTTGTCAAACTTCTTCCCACCATGGGAAGAACTGGATTTGGGATCGGATGCCTTCCCTTTCCCTTTCCCCACCTTACTCACTAAGGCTAGATTTTCCTCATCATCTTGCTTTGATGAGGATCCATCTCTAGTGCTTCTTCTTATCTCCTCCTGCATCAGATTTGACCAAAGTCATTGCCAATATGGCAATTTTTCTCTTCCATTAACCGAGTCTTGGTAGCTATGCGAGCTCTTAGGAAGACCAAGGAGTGCAAGACTCACCATGTCATCATCGGTGGTCGTGATTCCTACACTTCCAAGCTCATCCTTGCAGGTGGTGAGCTTGTTCAGATATGTAGAGATTGTGTCGCCCTTTTCACACTTGATTTTCTGAAGTTTGTCTTTCAGCACCAGCTTCCTCTGATCGTTGTTGTTCTGATATAGATCTTTCAATGTTTTCCACATCGAAAACGATGTCTCCTTCCCATGGAGGCTCGAGAGAAAGTGTTCTCGAACTCCCTCCAGGAGGATTCTCCTTGCTCTATCCACACATTTCTTCCATTCCGCCAATTCTGTAGCATCAACTGCTGCCGACTTGGGAACTTCTTGATCAATGAAGTCCTTTAGACCATTATCCTCTAATACTACTTCCATGTGATCCTTCTAGGCTATATAATTCGAGCTACCATCAAGGGCATACTCGAGTCTTAAACCGTTGAACGCCATTGGTGAAATTGAGATGTGATAAGAACTCGATTTCTATATTCAGGAACATCAACCTTTGAACTTCTCCCTTCTTGTATATTGTTCTTCACTTTGATCACCTTCACTTTGATACCATGTAGAAATTCTCACTGTAGATCAATAGATTATGCAATATACTAAAGAAAAATACAAGATCTATTTCTACAACAAACTTGCGGAAGCTTAATCGAATATGAGCAAGATCAATTAGAACACATATAACTGAGAATGAGAAATCTATCACACATGAACACAGAAGAATACCCAGGGCAAAGCCTCAGCCTAAAACCCCAATCTCTGTATTATCATACAAGTGGAAATATGTTCAGATTACAAAAAGAATCAGCTCACAAGCTATCCTGCTCTCTTTGCAATCAAAAAACAATACAGCTCACAGACTGAACAGACACAAGATATGCCTTCCCTCAGCCCTCCAAGCCTCCTATTTCCTTGCGCAGTTTTTCTTAGGGTCCAATGATGCCACCTGTGTGATTGACCTCATCACACACTCACTAAATTGAAGAAGTAACTACGCAATCTCCAAGGAATGAATTCCTTTTGCATGCAAGAGATATTCACAATGGAATATTCCTGCAACTGATAGTACATTGTCCCTCCATCTGATCTCAACTGGGTTTGTGTCTGAACTGACATGCATGAGTTATTTATGAGAGAATATTCAGTTATTTGAAGTGCAGCAGTTATATGCATGCATGCAATTTCTAACTGAACTCACAATTAGTTCAACAAACTATTTGAACTAATCTAATTGGACTTGACTCAGTTAACTGAGCCAACTAATTACAACTCAATATTACAACTCATCCTTGTCTCTTTAACTGATGGATAAATTCCTCAATCAATGGAGAAACTGTTGCATGTCTTCACATAGACTTCATGTTTGATTTTCTACAACTAATTAACTCAAGATGAATTAATTAATATTTTACAAACAACTGCTAAGATCAAATTCGAATTTTTACTTCTCTATTTTAGTTCAGGGACTAACTAAAATAGGAAGGTATCCCGAAATGCTATTGATGGCAGTGCTATTTTTAGCACTTCTATATTTAACATTTTTTGTTGCTATTTTCAACACTTTTGGTTTATTTCCCTTCTGTGACTTGGTGATAAACTTATATGGGGATCTGTGGATTATATGTATATCTCCACATGATGCACTGAAAGATGTTTTTCTTTTTTGTACAAATTGGCTACTATGACCTGTGTATATTTTATGGCTACAAATTGGATATCAGGCCATATAATGGTAAAATGATGTATATATAATTAGTCTTGTTCACTGGGTGGGAAGCAAGATGCATGCCCAGAATGATATAAGATGGTTATGCTTTGAATATAAGAGATGACAAAACATGTAACTTGATCTCATATGGTAATATATTGTGCTTTTTTCGTACCGGAAGAAAAAGAAAAAAAAAGAAAAATTCCCCTCCCGAGTGTATGTAAAAAAAGAGAGTCACTGAATGGTTTTCATTCAATTCTCATCTCCCAAGGTTGGTCTCTGGTCATCTGCATTCATTTTGTTTCATACAGTACAACTCGAATTGTTGGTGATATTTCTTCAATGGAAGCAGACTCACATTTACAACTTTGAGCTTAGCTATGTACTGGAAGCTTTGAGCTTTGTCATGTGATATTGCAAATCTCTGGCTCGTACACAAGCTTCAGGCTTTGGAGCCCTGCTACCCCACCTGCATCGGGCCCTAGATCTCTAGTTAGAACTTATTTTTGAAAATTAAACCTAAACTTAACTTTAGCCTAACACCTACATAGATCCATTTTAAGTACTAATCTAACATGAGCCAAGAGGGATCAAATTTCTTATGCACAAACTTTTCAGAGTGTAAATTACAATGTGTTATTTTTCATTGTTTAAATTGTATTTTTGAATGCTATATAGAGTGTATATAGGACCAAATATAGGTTTTAACCATAAAAACTTAATGTTTCATATTATATACATGATTTTTTTAAAATGATATGTAATATATACATAATTGACATCAAAATATTTTGCATAACATGTAATCAAGACATTTTACAGTACAAATTAAAATATTTTTTTATTATTATTAATATATTTTTAAGTATATGTCAATATTAATTCATATAAAATATTTTATTAATAACCCACATTAAATATTTTTTATATACAACATTAAAATATTAATTTTTATTTTTATTTTTAAAAACAGATAAATTGTAAAATAAATATCTCAACTCAATAAAAATTTATAAAAAAAAAATTAAATTTCATTAAAAATAATAATTTAAATTTAAAAACAGTCTTATAAGAAATTGCAAAACAGAAATCTCATTAAAAATAATAGCTCAGAAACAATCTTATATTATCACACAATCCCATAATAATAAATCAAAATAATTCAATAAACTAATATTTAATCTCAACACATAAAAACAAACCAGTATCAATAGGCCAGCCATATTTCCCATGCTATTGGGCCATAAATCAACGACGGGTGTATATACCCACCGTTAGATTTCGACCTTAGCAAAATCTAACAGTAGGCATATACACCCATTGTTCATTTATGGCCGGATAGCATGGATTTTATTGACGGCCGTATCAATATATATGAAAACTTTGACTTTTTATACACCATCATATCATATCATATAAATAAAGGACAAAATAATAAAAAAAGCAAACATGAGCAAATTGGATTTTTTCGTAAAATATTTAATGTTCATTTCAGTAGTGATCTGTTGTCAGAATGTAATTCCATGCACGACAACACATACCTAATTGTTGACTTTCTGCAATTCATTCCGTCACAAAGTTCACTCAGGACTTTGGTGCTTAGCTTTTTTTTTACAGTCATTTTCACATTTGCTCTTTGGTTAATTTTTTTATTATTAAGTTTTTCATTATTTTATTTAAATTTAGGTTTATTATTGGACTATAATTTTCATAAACTTTGAGATTACAAAGTTTAATCAAGAATTTCAGGTTTAACTTTTAATAGGCATTCTTATATATTTCTCTTTTCTCTTTTCTTTGAAAAAAAGGGGGTTAAATCTATATTTTTAATATAATGATATCTTATTCTTTTTTTTGTAAGCTTGGGCGAGACTTTCCGATTTACATATCCATTATATATCCCTCTACTTTCCGATTTACATATCCATTATATATCCCTCTACGGGGGAGGGGTAGCCCAAGATTTGAACCCAAGACTTCCGGTTCGGTGAGGGGTAGCCCAAGATTTGAACCCAAGACTTCCGGTTCGGTGAGACTTCATTTCCACGGCCCTTGCCCCTTGAGCTACCCCATGTGGACATAATGATATCTTATTCTTATTATCATATTATAATTTTAATAAATATATGATGATGTTTTAATTAATTTAGTAAATATTTTTTATAATGTTTTATAAATAAATATTAAATTATATTATTTATTTTTAAATATATAGGTTTGTTAATTAAATATATAGATGAATTGCTGAGAAAAATGATGTTATTTTTCTTATTTAAATTTAATTCTTATGAGTGATATGATCAACATATATTGAGTATATTGTTGTAATGGTTTCAAGTCTTATTATTAAAAGATGTTGAGTCTCAGAGAATTTCTCACTTATAGACTAATGGAGTCTTACTATGATTATACATGTTGAATATCTTATATATTGTGTATAAGTTGGAGGAATCTAATGCTGATTATATTATGTCGAATATCTTATATATTACTTACGGGCTAGAGAAGTCTCATCATGATTATATATGACTTTTCATAATAGTACTATAGTTAAGTATTTATTTTGATAATTTCTTAGGAAGTTATTTAATTTTGTGATATTTTTTTTGTTAATTTGAAAGCTCATCCTTAAACACCTTCCATCAAAATCCCAAATTTTGGTATCTATTTGTTGATGATACTTTTGTGGTCTAGCCATATGGCCACCTTGCCTTAAATTCTGTCCACAACCACCTAAACATTATAGTCTCTCCCCATATCTATTTTGATATGGAAATGAAGGTAGATAATGTTCTCTCCTTTCTTGATGTTCTCAATTCTTGGCAATCTATGGAACCCTTACCCATCAAGTTTACTAGAAAAAGACCCCCACTAACAAATACCTTCATGCCTAGTCACACCATCACCAAGCCCAAAAATTCATTGTCCTTATAAATCTTGTCACTCAAGTCTTTTGCATCTCTGATCCCCAATTCATTGAAAAAGAAAAAACCTATAT
Source organism: Pinus taeda (assembly GCA_000404065.3). Classification (NCBI taxonomy): domain Eukaryota; kingdom Viridiplantae; phylum Streptophyta; class Pinopsida; order Pinales; family Pinaceae; genus Pinus; species Pinus taeda. Next base: position 15,067 of record APFE031289735.1, read on the forward strand.
TTTTAAAAGTTTTCCATGCTAATGTGTACGCATCCACCCAAATTCACAAAGATTTCCATCCTACTCATAAAATCAACTAAGCTAACTCCACCACATCTTCCCCCTTTTAATCTGCATTTCTCTTCCATATATTTAAGGCACTACTAACCATACTTCTAAATTTTTGACAAAAAATAATATAAAAACAATTTTCAAACCCTTTAGAACTCTAAAACATTTTTTTAGAACTACCAAAGACAAATATGATTCCCTTCTTCATCCTCATGTTTACCAAATCCCTCACTCTTATGGAAAATCATATAATGGGAAAATAGGAAGATCTTTCAAATCCCACCTCAAAGAATACATAGCCAACACTAACCATAATTGTAAAACAAAGTCCACTATTGTTGAAAATTCTCATAGCTTGAAACATCTTATTTGTTTTGACCACATCAAAGTTCTTGCCATTACCCCTCATTATTCCACTTGCCTTATTCGTGAAACTAACAAAATTAAAAAACACCCCAATAACTTCAATCGAAAAGACATTTATAAACTCATTGATTCTTGGAAACCAATAAGTCACTACCTCGACTAATAATCCATGTACCCTTTGTCTGTGGGTTCACTTGCCTTTTCCTTGAATATTTCATTGTTGTTATAGTTTATCCCTTCTTTTCTCCTTTCCCTTCTCTTCTCATCTTAGTGAATTGTTCATCTTTGTTTTAAGTCATCCGTTCATTTCGCTTATATATTTTCTTCTCATCTCTAATCTCAATTTAATTAATTATTTTATCTAATTTTGTATCCTTTTTTATTATTTATTAATTTCTCATATTAATAAAAAAAAATTCACATCTTTCCTTTTTGTCTTCTCATCTTCCCTTTTAATTTTTACCCTCTCCCCTTCTTCTCATATTTTATTTATTTTATTAATTTCTTATCTATTCCTTAATGACTATTTCCCCCTCCTTGCAACGACTACTTTTTTACATATTTATTACCTTACTTGGGAACTTTGTTCTTAAGTCCCTAATGATGGGTGGAGCGGCCACTCAAAATATTGGATGTTTCGTACAAATTCACATAGTTCATATTGAAAAATATTATTACATTATGTAAAACTATGAAAACTTACAAGCTTTAATCAATGATAATGCCAACTCTTTATATTTCCAAATTCCAAAAATTAGCAATTTTTTTTTTATCACAAAATTAGATAACTTAAAATAAATACTAAATAATATAATACTATTATGAAAAGGGCGTAGCCTAACTAATAGAAAAAATGGTATTTTCTCTAGAATTCAATCAGGGGAGATTGTGAGATTATGATTTCATATTGTTTAGAATAAATTTTTGAATGCATAAATGGATTCAACACCCTAAACAACCCTCGATGCACTTTAAATTTGCAAATTAAACAATTTAAACTTATGATTCTTAAAGATCTCCACTGGATTGGCAAAATTGACTAGAAAGATACCTAGTGAAAGATCATTTTGTCTATTAGTTAAACTACGTTTTATGAAAAATCATATATAATCACCAGAAAACTCCTTTATCGATATTCTTCAAGATTTAAAATCATTTAATAAAAAAATTCAAAACTACTACTACAATATACTTGATATGTGTTCATTATATCACTTATCGAAATTAAACCTAAGTAGAAAAGATAACATCATTTTACTCAACCACCTAAAATAAACTTAGTTAACAAAACTATTTATATTTAAAAAATAATTCATATAATTCAATATTTATTAACAAATATTATAGAATATATTTAATAAAAAACAAAAATACTAAAACAACATCTTCATATATTTATTAAAATTATAAATTAATAATTAAAATGAGGATACCATTCTAATAAAAAATAAGTTAAACAGAAAAAAAAAAACAAAACAAAACTACATGATAAATGTGAAAATGAACATAAAAAGTCTTCGTAGCCCTGATGCTTATCAAAATTATAATTCCAAAATTAAGATATCACATCATTGTATTAAAAATACAAATTTAAATAAAATAATTTAAAACTTAAAACTAAAAAAAATCTACTAAATAGCATATGTGAAAATGGCTATGAAAAGGTAAACCCCAAAGTCAACAAATAGATAAGCCTTGTCCTTCAAGGAATTTATTACATGCTGACAACATATCACTATTGAAATTTTTACCATGAACCAAAAATTTTCCACTGAGAAGAAGGTTCCAAAATATATATCAAGTTTACATTCAGTAAAGTATTGTTTATGCTATAATGATATGAGTTTCTTAATATTTTTTGAGATCAAATATTGGTTTATTGATTTATGTGATGATATAAGAAGTCAAGTTTTCATTATTTGAGTACTACTATAATATACTATATCACGTTATTAATATTAAATTATTAAAAAAAAGAGATTTATTAAATGGTCTTAAAATTATTAATTGTAGGTTTAAAATTTTAAAAAGTTTTAAATTATTTAATAATTTTGATAAATTGGAAAATTTAGAAAAAATAATATTATATGAATATTTTGAAAAGTAAAAATTTCACATATAAAAATAAAATTTAGAGATGTTTTTAGTTTTAATCTAGAAACTAATTTTTTTAACTTACAATATATAAAAATTCTCTCATATCATATTTCATTATTATTATTATTATATCTTATATATATTTTATTATTATTATTATTATTATATATGACATAATAGAACATTATATTTATCAAACACATGAAGTGATTATCATATATGGGAGAACATGTAAGGAAAGCTTTTATGAAAAATAACATCAAAGGAGACAAACCAACTTTGTAAGGATAGAATACGTATATTTCAAAGTAATGTGATTCCAACATGATTATGTTGATTATCCATTAGACAAATCTGAAAGGATAACATAGACAAAATGGATTTTTGACATGATGTGTTTCAATTCTTTGAATCATCCCTTCAAAGTTCCAACGAGGGAGAATTTTTTGTCTAATATATAAAATTTTCTCTTCTTTTTTAGACACTACAAATCGTTATTTGTAAAGGATTACATGTCTTATAGTCCTTATGGGTAGCCTAGTTGGTTGAAGCCCCCATTTCCAAGTATTTTTCCCTTTGTCATGAGATGTGGGTTCAATTCTCCTTGGGTCCATCAATGTTAAGTCCCACAGTTTAGGTCGGTTGGTGTGAAGCCCCTTTGGGTGGGCTCGCTAAGAATGATTCCATAGAAAAAAAAGAGGAAGATTATATGTCATATACTTGGTAAAATTAGATTCAATATGTACATACTTAAAATTTTAAATAATAAAGTGTCATACCGTTATTGGTGTAAGGGTTTAATATAAATGGCAAGAAGTATTGCAATTTTAAATAATAAAATGTCCTTCCATTATCTATGCAAGGGTTTAGAATAAATAGCCGGAGGTCCTTTTTAGAGACTACAATTCATTATTGGTAAAAAAATTACATGTCAAGGTTGATTGATGTATAATACTTAGTATAATAGATTCAAAGTGTTCATACTTATATTTTAAAATAATAAAATGTCTTTTTGTTATCCATGTAAGGGTTCTGAACGAACGGTAAGAATTTACAAGTTGATGCAAGAGAATTACAGATTCCAAGCCATTAATTCTTCAATGTGAAAAAGCTTCAAAAAGGGGTCTTTATTTTTTAGAAGAATTTATAAGATATTTTATGATTTTTAGAACTAATGAGTCATAGTTTTAGAAACATTATGGATAGGTTAAAAACTATGGATAAGTGAGATTTTTTCCATTAGACAAAAACAAATCTACCTTGAAAAGCATGAGAGATTCTCGAGATAGATTGAGTGATTTTAGAATTTACAAAATTATGTTTATGGAATGATTTATGGAGGTCTTTTAGGATTTAGAAAAGATATTGCATATCTTAATTCTATTCAGTGTGAACTAATGGCCAAAATGAATGTGAGATCAGACCAAGAGAGGGATGAATACTTTTGTAATTGTTATGTAATTGTATGGACATGATTTTATAAATGAAACGAATTTTCATTATGTTCAAAAATTATCTCTGTGTGTATGCGTGAATGAAGAATTCTAATCTTATGTGTAATATGGAATTAAGCAAAGTTTCAAATCTTGTATATGTGTTTGAAATTAAATGATATGATATTTATATATCACAACTAAGGGTGCATAGATTTTTATGTGTTTTTGTTGTATTGCAGGAACAATGAACAAGATCAAAAAGTGCTTAAAGGTGTATGGGAACCTTGATGTTAGTACTGCATCGACATCCCCAAAGTAGAGAGCCAGAATTCGTGGGAAGAGGTGAATTTTACTACATCAAGTGGTATCAGAGTAAAGGAGAAAAGGAGTGCTCGAGAAGGCTCTAAGGAGAGAACTAGAGAAAATAACAAAAGGTAAAGTTAGTGAAGAAAGCTTGATGAGGTATTGAGTAGCAAGAAAAGGAGACTTGCTACAAAGGAGGGGGTTGGTTGTAGTTCATTGTTGAGCATGGAGAATCTCACAAAGATAGATAAAAGGATGACCACAGAGGGCCATAACAAAGGTTCAGGTAAAAGCCACAACATAAGGACAGAAGATGTCAATGCAAAAGACATCAAGAAGAAAACGAGTGATGAAGAGTTTAATACGGAAATTGTTGGAATGAAATCACGATTGAATGTGCTTATGGAGCTATTACAACAAGACGATGAAGAACAAAGGTGTGGATGGGTGCTACAGAAAAAGGTAAAGTGGCACAAGTTGCAAGTGAAGTTGAAGCGCAAGTTGAGCATTCAACAAAGGAAAGAAGAGCTCAAGACAACAAAGATAGAGGTTTACATTTGTGAACTGGAACAAGGACCAGTCCTTGGTGAAGAAGAGGATGTTGTAGTGGATGAGATCCAAGAATCTTATAGTTATGAAACTAATGAATTTTCTATGAATGCAAACCTAAAAATTGAAGATGAACGTGAAGAGATAATTAAATAAATGGAAGCCAATGTAATTCCTAAAGATAGTGTTAAACCTCAAGTAAAACATTCAAATTTAGTGTTTAAGGATTTTGAGGAGGAGATGACGTATATAGACGAATGGCTAGCAAGAGATGCATGTGACTACATTGAGGTTGCACGCATAGTTCAAGTTGATATAGAGAAGCATATCAGAGTGCCATACAACGATAGTATGAAGGAAGAGAGCATGGAACAAATGGAAGCTGACATTAGAAGATTTTAACAGCCAAGAATAAAGTTGGATGAAGAAATTAATGAGATTTGGATGTTGATGGAAAGAGTGTCCAGACAAAGGTATTATAGAAGGAAGAAGGTAGTTCACAATATGGTACATTTGACTACTCAAGTATACATCAACCAAATCAAAGGTATGTTGCAATTTAAATTTTGGAAACCTAGAGAGACAAAGGCAAAGACAACAACAACTAAATAAGTGGAGCAACAACATAATGAAGTGGATGAAAAATTACAAACTAAAGTTTGGGATCCTGTAGGATTCAAAAATTGATGACACATTACCAGGAGGTCATCAGAATTTTCCACCTTGGGTTCCTGATGCAGGAGCATTAGAGCTCCAAGCCATTAAGTCTTCCATGTGAAAAAGCTTCAAAAATGGGTCTTTATTTTTTAGAAAAATTTATATTCTTCTATGTAAATAAATTGTATTTTCTGAGTTGACATATTTTATGATTTTTAGAACTAATGAGTCATAGTTTTAGAAAAGTTATGGATATGTGAAAAAATATAGATAGTTGAGATTTTGTCCATAAGGAAAAACAAATCTTCCTTGAAAAGCGTGAGAGATTATATTGAGTGATTTTAGAATTTAGAAAAATATGTTTATGGAGTGATTTGAGGATTTAGGAAAATCTACTTTATGGAGTGATTTATGGGTTATTTATGGAGTGCTTTTAGGATTTAGAAAAGATATTGCATTTCTTAATTATATTTATTGTAAGCCTACTGACAAAGAGAACTAATGACCAAAATGAATGTGAGATCGGGCCAAGAAAAGGATGAATATTGTTGTAATTGTTATGTAATTGTATGGACAAGATTTTATAAATGAAAAGATTTTTCATTACGTACATAAATTGTCTCTATGTGTATGTGTGAATGAAGAATTCCAATTTTATATGTAATATGGAATTAAGCAAAGTTTCAAATCTTGTATAGGGGTTTGAAATTAAATGATATGAGATTTAAATATCACAAATAAGGGTGCATAGAATTTTTTGTGTGTTTGTTTTATTGGAAGAACAAAGAATAAGATCAAAAATAGTTAAAAGTGTATAGGCACCTTAATGTCAGTATTGTATTGACAACCTAAAAGTAGAAAGTTAAAATTTGCATAAAAAAATGAATTTTCCTGCTTACGAGTCATTTTTATAAGATTTACATAGTATAATTAATTGCTTTATATATACTACTTATTATAAAGATTCAAAATATTCACATTTATAATTTCAAATAATATTATTTTTTTCATAAACCATAAAGGGTAACAAATGATGTTTTTGAAAATGATTCAAGTTTTATTTTCAGTCCTTTTTCAATAGTAATTCACCCTAAGAGTGATAAACAAAACGAGAGTTATATGTATAAATAATATCATTTTTCTCCGACATAGATGAAAGGCAATTTCACTTTTAAAGCTGCTAAAATATTATATTTAATTGACATCTTAAAGTGAAAATATTAAAAGATAGAAATGGATAAGGTTTCTGATAAGGTTTCGACTACAGAGAGTTAGCACGTGAAAATGTAAAGCATGAAAAATATTCTTTATATAAACATTTTTATGTTGAAGCTTATCAAAATTTTGCAAAATCACACCATGGATAACTGATGATGGTGTCCTATCAAAATATTGAAAAATCATACAATGGGTAATTGATGAAGTCATTTATTTTTACATGAAAAAGAGGAAGTTTTCCATTTATTTTCCTTTATAATAAATTAAATATTAAATATTCGAGTTATTTAAATTTTGTCTTTCCATAACTGTTTCTTAAAAAATTGTGTTATATTAGGTAGATCATATCACTTTGATCATGACATGCATTCAAATTGTGTTATATTATATGGATCATATCACTTTGATTATGACATATATTTGTAAAATGGGTGAATATAATTATGGTTATTTGATTATGTAAATTGGATTTTTTTTTATTTTTTTTATTTTTTTTTTTTTTTTTTTTTTTTTAAGTATTTCATTGTTTATTTTTTGGAAGATGAAGCTATAATAATTTTTTTCATCGCCTTAGACTTCTCAAGTCTAACGGGAGGTGTTATTTTAATCTAACCCAACTTCTATAGTTTCATCATGGAAATAAGGTTACAAAAATTTCCTCCCTTCCCAAAATTAGTGGAATCAACTTTGGATAACGCCATTGCGTCCAATTCGTCAAGGGCTTTCTAGTGATATAATTATCATCCTCATTTGACTCTTGGATCAAAATGCATGCCCATTTGAAATATGGGCCCCTTAACCCTTTGCCATATCAACAAGGACCTACCGTGTCGTACCCACGTGGCACTACCACTTCTAACAAGGTCCATTATGGCGGGTCATAGTGCCACAATGCCAACACACCATCGCACCACACCCAACTGCTAAGATTGTTCCATTCCAATACTTATGCGACACGATAAACACTTTCACGTTACATGACATGGAGGCTTCGTGTCCCGCAACTCCCATTATAATAACACTCCAAAATACCTTCATGGTCCTGAGCTCCTGGTGACGTGTCACCTAGCCACATACCATTTCCACGTCAGTACCACATGGAAACCCCAAGCCAGGTGATACCACTAACCACCATCATAAGTCACCTAAGTGCCACAATAGCATCATCCTCCATGTCACCAGCTTCCATCAACCTAATGATGTCATGATGATGTCATCTTTCCATTTGGCATCCCCTTATGATGTCATGTGTCACTTGAAAACCAACCACTTGGCCCTCTAAAAAGGTCATTCATTCCTGCCATGTTTCATGATGTCAGCATGCCATGTTAGTATCTTCACCACATCATGTACCCACATCATCCAAAATGCTACATGACATCCATCACCTCAGCTTAAGTCACGGGTCCCACTAGGTCCCAACCCTTCCTGTAAATCAATGAATTCACCTTATATTGTTTCATGGTCAATTAGTGACCATTCCACATTAATCAATGCATTCTCGTCCATTCCCCAAAACACACTTTTACTCATCCCTCGGGACGTACTTTTTCCCATTCCATGAGGCATACTTTTACCTGTCTAGAGACAAAGAGGTTTTCCTAGTGTGCCCTTTGTCAATAGCACCTATGCACCCACATTCGAGAGACACCTATGTCACACCCCCATGGTGTGACAGAGAATTCGATGGCAGCTGACACGTATTTTCCCATCTCGCTCTATCTATCAGTCATGCCTGATGAAAATGAGATTTTGGGGATTGCCCAAAATCCCAAATTCTTTAAAAATCTTGATCCTGGACCTGTGGGTTATGGGCCCACTCAATCTTTGGGAAGCCTTTTAATTAATTCACCGTTATAGTCTATCTTGCTCTCATTT
>APFE031289739.1:0-77349 GCA_000404065.3 Pinus taeda
ATGTCTACCCAAATAATTGTTTTAATAAATTTTAAAATAAAATAACTATACAAAAAATTTAAATAATGTGGGTTCATAGAAAAAAAAATCACATGAAGAAATTGGATCCCTCTAGGCTCATGTTAGATCTGTATTCAAGATGGATCTATGATGGTTTAATGCTATAATGCATGTGTATTGATAATAAAATTTTAAAATTATTAAATCTAGTGACAATCAAAATTTTGATTTAATTTACAATCATTTATTTAAATATTTTACAAATTGGAAAATATGAAAGGTTTATATAATTTGATTTTAAATATACAATTAAATGTTGGGAAGTAGAACTTGTACTAAAATATAATAGAAATTCATATAGAATTATTGAGTCGAGAGTCTCATTCTAGAGCTTTATGATGTGTAACCTTGTCATTCCATCATCAAAGTTGAAATTTTACTCATGTCTACCCAAATAATTGTTTTAATAAATTTTAAAATAAAATAACTATACAAAAAATTTAAATAATGTGGGTTCATAGAAAAAAAAATCACATGAAGAAATTGGATCCCTCTAGGCTCATGTTAGATCTGTATTCAAGATGGATCTATGATGGTTTAATGCTATAGTGAATGTATATTGATTATAAAATTTTAAATGCTATAGTGAATGTATATTGATTATAAAATTTTAAAATCATTAAATCTAGTGACAATCAAAATTTTGATTTAATTTATAATCATTTATTTAAGTATTTTACAAATTGGAAAATATGGAAGGTTTATGTTATTTAATTTTAATTATACAATTAACTTTAAGTTAAATGTTGTTCAATGTATCTAGCCAATTAATAAGAAGGAAATCTATCTATTTCTCCATTAAAAACCACAATGGAACCCAATTTACCTTAAAACCTATATATGTGATAAATTAACAAATATTTGGAATTTAGGCTATTTAACCATAGCCATACAATTCGCCCTAAATAATCAATATTCCAAAAGATTATCTTGCACACATCTGAAATTTAAACTATTTAACCCTAACCATACAATTCACCCTAAATAATCAATATTCCAAAAGCTTATCTTGCACTTCTACTAGTTGTAAAATTACATACGAGAATTGCAACAATTCAACTTAAAAATTATTCAATTTAAATCAAATTACTCGTAAATTTTATAATTTATTCTCAATTTAGCTTAGAAGGATGATATTTAACCTAAAATTGCAATAAAGCTACCTAGATGCTAGAATTACAAGAAACTAACATAAAACTATATAAACCATATGCAATGAAATTGTAATTCCAACAACTTTACTTAAAATTCTACAATTTAAACAAACACAAGATATCAAATTTAAATTAAAATATCCATAGATTGATCTTTAATAATTTATCAACTCGTAATGATTACCTTGTAGTTCATTGAATTTATTATTGTAAATTACGGTATTACTATAGCAACAAGTTGCATACAACTTTCCTTAAAGCACACCGGAGTTTCCATCACTATAAAAAGGTGTTACTGCAACATAGAGTTGCCACACTATAACATGGAGTTTTCACAACTACCAATCAAAGCGTTGTTCAAATCTCCCTACTAAAACACTGCAATATTTTTTTTGAGTGATTTGGATATTTGAAAAGTTTTATAAAAACACGATTAATAGTTTTCTTTTTCTATCCGTTAAAATTATAATAAAAAAAAATTCATGAAATTACTAAGTCTTTAAATAAATCACAATACTTTTCACATTCCTACCAAGACTGCTAAAAGTAAAAGGTTGCTATCCAGAACAACTTTGTAGTCTGCAACTACACAAAATAAAACCATCCTTTATTGACACATTAACTCTGAATTTGAGATCTTAGGAGTGCATAGGCACTTGGCCATGGGCTATATTTGCACTCAGAAACTCTTTCTGGCTCTGGATTTCCATGACTTCACCTCCGTTGTGTAGCCAATGTGAACATTGAGGCCATCAAGATTATGCAACTCTCTTTCCAGTTCGTTTTCTACTTGTTCAGACTCAAATTTTAGCATTTAGGAAGGCAAATCCTTTCCCTCATCTCTTTCAGACTTGAATGTTAACTGTCCAGATTGCAAAGTGTTTCCCTTGTTTCTTTCACTTTGACCTAAAAGAAACCAAATATTTACGCCGTAAGGCGTTTCCCTCTGGGAAGAACTCCCTTATATGCCACCATGTCCTATTTTGGACCATTGATCTGATGTGTTAGACGATTAAAAGAGTGTCGTTGGATCAGAGCATTATAGTTGGAATTTTAATCATTAATCATAGTTGGAATTTTAATCAATTGCATGTGCTTGTTGAACTTCCAGATAACAGTGATCACCTGGTGATCATCTGTTTCTTCTGCTCCCGCATGGTGATCAAACTTCGGTGATCACCTGTTTCTTCTGCTCCCGCACGGTGATCAAACTTCGAACCCTGGAGATCAATACCTTGCCGGATTTAGCTACTAGACTCGGGATTAGCCAAATAAAATCAGATTATGCAGGATTACAGATGCTGGAACATTCTCTGCCGGATTTAGCTACTAGACTCGGGATTAGCCAAATAAAATCAGATTATGGAGGATTACAGATGCTGGAACATTCTCTGAAAAGAATGTTGTCCATAATTTCAAGTGGTTCATACGATCACAGGGAATATATTGAGGAATATCTCGTAGGGTTCTTTGAGGCAAATGCATCCTTTGCAAAAATTTGTGGGTCTGCACTTCTGAAAGAATTTAGTACCAATATCGAACGCGCTAAATCTGATAAGTATTCTATCCTTACGGCTTGTACTGCACTTTTATGGACTGTCAATGTGATTCAGCGATGTGATGGGCAATTGTTTGAAATATTGTTCAAATTATTTTGCGAAGATGCTGAACTTCCTATCGCAATAAATCGTTCTTACAGTGGATATTCTTCCTATCGCAATAAATCGTTCTTACAGTGGATATTCTGGTAGTGTTAGTCCATATTCTAGTCTAAAGAAGCCAATTCTTGGTCTAAATACCCCACTTATGGACCTGATTGATCGGTTTCTAAATTGTATGGGCCGTTATTCTGGTAGTGTTAGTCCATATTCTGGTCTAAAGAAGCCAATTATTGGTCTAAATACCCCACTTATGGACCTGATTGATCGGTTTCTAAATTGTATGGGCAACGGCGAAATAATTACTTCTACATTATTTAGGGTCTCTTTTCTCACAAATTGGGTTCCTGTCATTGCTGCGCATCTCAATCACAAGAATCAATTGGAAAAAAATATCATTGATGTCTATGCTCAGACATTATTTTTTTAACCTTCCATGTGCCCTATGCTATGTCTATGCTATGTCTGAGTAGATACTCCTTCCATGTGCCCTATGCTATGTCTGAGCAGATACGAGGTTAAAATGGATCTATACCATTATAGAAGGAAAGAAATCAAGAGACAAATGAATGAAATCAACAGAAAAAAGTATTTGTATGCTTAAAACTACATGCAGTACCTGGCCAATTGTCATGGCATCGGTGGCAGCGACAGAATGCTGTGTGGAAACAGGCTTTATCTCTGAATGCACTGGCTGACCTGCAGCAAATTCTGTACTAACCACCTGCCCAGGAATTTGAGTCTCTATAACTGCCATTCCCTCCACTGCGGCAATGGTCTCGCGGTTTGGATCCACCAAACCTAATCTCTCGTTTATTTCCGCTGCCGACTGCATTATGGCAGCTGCGCCTCCTTTCAGGCTACGCCCTGCAGCCCTCGTCTCTGCGCTCTGCATCAACGCTGCATCCTTCACGGTTATGGGCTCCTTCCCTAAGTCGTATGAAACCCTGAAAATATCTCCATATGTTATGGGTTCGCCTTTCGTCTGCTCTTCATTATTTGAAGAAACACTCTCATCTTGGACCTCCTTTTTCATCTTCTTCACTCAAATTGGAAACCCAATGCAACCTGAAAGTAATTCCCTTCCTCAGCTTTGGAAGACCTCGGTGTGGTATTGATAAAATGAATCAATCTTGGCTCAGATATCACTGAAGAAAGAGCCTAGTAATGCTGCTCCCTTTTCTCGATGTTTATCACAAAAGAGTACCACATTGTGCAGAGGATACTCTGCATATTTATTACAGAAATGTAGCACAATGCAGCAGGAGGAGAGAGCATTGTGTCGGTGCCAGTCGGTGGTTTTGGATAAAGGATGACTGAAAAGGTCACTGCTGCAGCGAGACAGGTGGTGGACTGCATGATCTCAAAGGAAGAGTTGTGTACGTGTCCAGTCCTCAGCTCCTCCAATGTATTCGCGATGGAGAACTTTCCCTCCCCTTCTAGACAGTTGGTAGGTCGATTATTTGTCTATCCAAGTTATAGAATGCGTGGTGACTCGGTCAGCGTTCTGATATCCACGTCTTCTTTGCTTCTCATAAAAAAAAATTAATAATTCATGTTTTTTATGCATAGATTTTAATAAATTAAAATTATGTATTTTTTTAAGTTGCAGAAGCGTATTTAAAATTTTAATTTTATTATCAATAATTACGTCGTAAGGCGTTTCCTTCTGGGAAGAACTCCCTTATATGCCACCTATATGCCACCGTGTCCTATTTTGGATCATTGATCTGATGTGTTAGACGATTAAAAGAGATTGTGCCATTTGATCAGAGCATTATAGTTGGAATTTTAATCAATTAAGATTGCATGTGCTTGTTGAACTTCTAGATAACGGTGATCACCTGTTTCTTCTGCTCCCGCACGGTGATCAAACTTCGAGCCCTGCTACTATCTTTGGAGATCAATACCTTGCCGGATTTAGCTACTAGACTCGGGATTAGCCAAATAAAATCAGATTATGGAGGATTATAGATGCTGGAAGATTCTCTGAAAAGAATGTTGTCCACAATTTCGAGTGGTTCATACGATCACAGCGAATATATTGAGGAATATCTCGTAGGGTTCTTTGAGGAAAATGCATCCTTTGCAAAAATTTGTGGGTCTGCACTTTTGAAAGAATTTAGTACCAATATCGAACACGCTAAATCTGATAAGTATTCTATCCTTACTGCTTGTACTGCACTTTTATGGATTGTCAATGTGATTCAACGATGTGATGGGCAATTGTTTGAAATATTGTTCAAATTATTTTGCGAAGATGTTGAACTTCCTATCGCAATAAATCGTTCTTACAGTGGATGTTCTAGTAGTGTTAGTCCATATTCTGGTCTAAAGAAGCCAATTCTTGGTCTAAATACCCCACTTATGGAACTGATTGATCGGTTTCTAAATTGTATGGGCAACGACGAAATAATTACTTCTACATTATTTAGGGTTTCTTTTCTCACAAATTGGGTTCCTGTCATTGCTGCGCATCTCAATCACAAGAATCAATTGGAAAAAAGTATCATTGATGTTGCTGAAAGCCTCTCTTCTGTTGAGCAAAGACGGATTTACAACATTTGGAAAGAAACTCTGGCCAAAACCAACACAGAAACATTTAATTGTTGGGCCAAGAAAGTAGAGGATGCCATACTTCGCCACAACTATTTTTTCATGTAAGTGGCTCTTAAGAAGTCTAATAGTTGATTAAGTAGAGAGGTCTGATCTATATAGTCCAAGTTTAAACAGAATATATATGCCTAACAACTGCTCTCGGGATAATTTCTTCACAAGCTCTCGTACAGAATGACCTAGTCAATAGATTTGAGCCTGTTTAGCGGATTCTAAGCAATCCCTGCGGGAGGACCGGGGAAATAAGTGCAAGCCTCCCTATGTATCTGTAAGTGAAACAATTTCGATATATCCACAGTTTTGTTTGGGTGTCAGCTTATACTTAGTTATTTTCCAAATTTGTTGTTACACTGATAATTAGTTTTTCAATATCAACTGATCATTTTTCGATGTTGCCAGTGAGCTTCTTGCCCTACCCCAATGTACTTGCAGAGGTTTTTTCTTGTCCCTAATTACCTTCCACGGTTTCTTATCGTTTGTTACGCCCCAAGGCGTTTCCCTCTGGGAAGAACTCCCTTATATGCCATCGTGTCCTATTTTGGACCATTGATCTGATGTGTTAGATGATTAAAAGGGATTGTGCCGTTGGATCAGAGCATTATAGTTGGAATTTTAATCAGTTAAGATTGCATGTGCTTGTTGAACTTCCAAATAGACGGTGATCACCTGTTTCTTCTGCTCCTGCACCATTTCCAACTGCCAACAACACTAATGGGTCTCCATCACTTCTGGATTGTCTACTCTTATGGCCAAGCTCCGGGGAATGCTTCTATTGGTGCATAAGAATCGCTCATTGTTTTGTATTACCTCAGTTTTTTGGTCGATTGTTCCATAATGTTAAATTTGGGGTTATCCTCTTCTTTGTGCTGGATGTTGTCGAGTCTGTACAGTAAGGGGCAAGAAAATTCATTGTAATAAGCAGCCTTGTTGTGGGATATATTCCAAATTAACGGCTGGCTGGATCAGTTTTCTTCTTTGGAACAAGTTTCTTGTGCATGTGCATGCTTGGCTCTTAGCCTTTCACTAATGGGCCTCCATCAACGATCACAATTTCTGCAGCCATGATTGATCAAGCTCCGAGAGGTTAGTAATTTACTCAATTAATTGAGTATGCGTTGTTTTCAAGCGGGTTAGTCTCATAATTAAATTTTGATACATGAAAAATGGTGCGGTGCCTTGAATTGAATAGAAAACAATCTGGGTTGGGTCTACAGTTCCGAAAAATCAGAGCAGGCGTTTTTATTACTATTCAATTCAAGAAGAAATGACTAGATATTGAAAACCCTTGTTTTTAATTTATGGGTTTTGATTCATGTTTGGAGTGTCATGTTCTCTGATTTTTCCCCTTGTAGATCATGCAGAAATGCTTTTGCTATTTTTTCGTTTGACAAGCATTTTAAATAATTAGGCTTCCTCTTATGCTGAGGGAGTATCAGCCACCCACAAGTTCAGTCATCATGTCGTTTTATCAGAAATCAAAATTTGGTACAAATTGACGAAATATGTAGCCTGGATCATGGTCTGCAGAGGAACCAGAATGACTGCATCCCACTGGCTGTCACTAGACTCTACAGCCATAAGGGTCAAGAAATGTGATGGACAGTCTTTGCTTTTTGCTTTTGAGAACATTCCCTGACGTTGAGGATCATCGAGATGAACTATATGGCTAGCATGAATTTGAAGGATCTTCTCGAAGTGTGAAGTCAACATAAGACCAAAAAGCCTAAAATGGGCAACCTAAAAAATAGAATGGAGCTTTTTAGATATCATTCCTGATAATGACATCTTTCGGGGGTGAAGAGAACGGGGAGGTTGAAGATGAGAGAATATGGAACCACATTTAGTTCCCCTGCCTCTTTTGAACGGATATGAGATATTCCAATCGCTATTAATCAGAGTAGTTGCAATTAAGAGTACAAAGGGATTATTGTCACTGTTATAGATAACATTCAATCCAAAAATACGAAAAGAGGGAGAAGATAGTAGACAATGATTCTGAATATTATGTTCATTGGTCAATGGGAATTTCTAATTGCAAATGTCTATTCTTAAAGGGGAGGGGTGAAGGAAGGCATGGTTATGTCAGCTCACTGTTGAGGTCAGCTGGTGAACTTGTTCACGTCAATCAGGTAGAGATCAAACCTCTCGTTTTTTAGGATTGTGTTCCTCCATCATCTGGTCCACTAAATGAGGGAATTGCTTTTGAGACTTGAGTTGGTCTTCGAGAAACCACTTGCTAGTTCAATGGAGTTGTCCTTGTCTTCAAATCTAGTGTATTTATTGCATGTTGTTCTTGGTTCATTCTCCCTGACTTGTAGAATGGTGTATTTCTCGAAAGGTTTATACTTCTAACATTGATGGTTCAAAACAACTAGTTTATCCACGCTGAACAAAATGGAAGAATGACTATGTATTCTGATAGATCCAATTTGAAGGCACTTTTACCACTTTGCTTCAGAGTTTGAAATAGTCCATATTAGTTTGTTTTCAATTTAAAATTCTATCCCTTCATCCATTCTTTTCCTTTGGCTTAATATTGTGGTTGACTTGTTTCTTATCAAGAGATTCCCTATACTTCTGAGTCTACAATGCCCACTTCCACCCATCGATGCATTTTGTTGATATGCTTGATGAACTTTTCAGCTTGTCATTGAGTAACTTTCTTTTTTTGTTTCTACCATCTAGCCAAAATATTTTCTACTCTGGAATCTCATGCATGCCTCAAAGCTGAAAGGACAATTTATTAGTGGAGCGATGGATCAGTCTATTCTATGCTAAAAATATAAGAATTGATCATCTTCTATCGTCAAATGTTGATGGTTGTACATTCTTAGCAATCACACTACAGTCGTATAAGGTCCTATTGGCCACTTATATTTTTCATGTGTTGGAATTTAGAAGATGAAGGTTGTGCCCCTTTTCAAATTCGTGTTTATTAATGGCCATAATGCATTTCCAAAGATGTCATAGAATTTTGTTGTTTCTGTCATATTCAGTGGGTGTTAGTAGTTTGAAATTCACTCAAACATGCTTGAAAAATAGGTGTACAGTTTACAGTCGTATAAGGTCCTATTGGCCACTTATATTTTTTCATGTGTTGGAATTTAGAAGATGAAGGTTGTGCCCCTTTTCAAATTGGTGTTTATTAATGGCCGTAATGCATTTCCAAAGATGTCATAGAATTTTGTTGTTTCTGTCATATTCAGTGGGTGTTAGTAGTTTGAAATTCACTCAAACATGATTGAAAAATAGGTGTGCAGTTTGTTGCCTTAGTATGGTCTTAGTACTTTGCCAAAGTGTAGCTGTTTTTCTTCCAGGCATTTGGCCCCATGATATAGTGTTATTGACATGGGATTAGATACATGTCTACTAATATAATAGCTCTTTTTGTAATTGCCTCCTTTTAAACTTGATTAGAAATTTTAACATTACCATGAAATGACTCACTATGTTTGAGAGTGTTTCCAACCTCATCAGACCTCATATGGAGAAAATAGAATTTCATAACCCATTCAACATCTATTTCTAGATTTTGTAGAACTCCTTTTTCCATTCATTGAACTGTTATTATAGTTAGAAGTTTGTATGTCAAATTTAATATCATAGCTATTTCAGTTTTGTCGCCAATTATTGGTTATTTCCCAGTTCATATCTATCATATCTTTGTCTTATTGTCACCTTATTCTATGTAATGGTTTTTTCTTCAGTGAAAATGGGCACAAAGGTTCTGTATAGAATATTATAGTTGAGATCTAGGAATGGAGTGTATCACACCATTTTTGTTTATGGTCATGGTTGTATTCAGAAAATCAGGGTCAATTTAACATTGTTATTTGAAGTTTATTTCTCGTTCATTTTATGATCTTGGGCTTCTTCTCAATTTTTCCATGTACATAACCCACTCTTTCTCTATGCTTATTCAGGTTAATTTAATTTTTGCAAGTGGATATTGCATCTTTAGTAGCCATTTTGTGAAATTATCTCAAATGTACCTTCAACATTATTATTTGTGCCCTCATAGGGTGATCAAAAGCCTATTTTCCAGGCCTTTATATGTTATTTTTCGTGGTAATAAATGTTGACTAGATGATCTTGAACATTGTAAATATATCATTTTGAAACATTATAGTGTTGTGCAGAGATTGCATTGATTTTACAAGACACTTCAAGCTACTAGTTCATTTTCTATTGGCTTTCCTTACGGCGTTTTCTTTGCAACATCAGGTGCAAATGCTAGTTTGGATCTTGTGCGCATTTCCCTTCAAAGATGTCCACAATCATCTACTTGCTATACCTAATACATACAGTATCACGAAAGGTAATGAAATGAAGAGTAGGAAGAAATCAATTTGATAAATGAATAATTAAACCAACCTAGGACTGTTTTACAATTTCTTTTGATAAGTGGCTTGCACAGGACCGCAAGGCTTGGCATATTTTCTTTGGATTTGGCCCCTATTGCTTAAGCTTGGCTGGGACATCAATTCTCATAGTTTTGCCGATCTTGGAATCTACCCAATAGATGAAACCCATAACCCACATCATCCCCTTCTCTTTGCATTTACAAAAAAAATGAAGTCTATGGTTATTCATGAAATCCACGTGATCCCCTTCTCTCTGCATTTACAAAAAAAATTAAGTGTATGGTTATTGATGAAATCCACAAATTTGAATGAGGTTAACAATTTCTAAATTCAAATTTTCAAATCCCGATAAAAGCCCGCCACTGTTTCAAATTTGAAATTGAATTCGATGGATCCATGTATCTACAAGGATGACATATGGTAGATCAAATTGAATTCGATGGATCCATGTATCGACAAGGATGACATATGGTAGATGGGAGTGAGAAAACAGAGGTTGGCAAACGGCGGAGACCCAACGGTGGGAGACGGTAATGGAGCGAAGGCCGCGATAGACATTACCGAAATTTTTGAATTTACCGAAGGATGATGGTCGACGGAAAGAAGGTGCAAAAGACGAAGTCGAAATGGTCGACTCGTTAGACTACGCCATTAATTTCCACCACCAATTAGAAAAGATCTGTCATTTTTGTATTCAAGCTCAGGCTTGGAATTTCAAATCTCCTCTGCCAATCAAATGAAAATTTGATGATGTTTTTGCATTTTTCATACCTTTCATTTTAAGTTCTAGGAAAATTTGTGAGTGTCGACCTCCCTTTACCTGGGAAGTCTCTTTCAACTACTCTTGCATCTCAACTTTCATTAATCTCCCTCTGAGAGTGCCTTGTGTTTCGATACCTTGCTCTGATCTAAATAAAATAATCACAAAATTCTTCATGCTTGATATACTATATTAAAATTGGTACAAATACAATAGGTTTATATAGGGTTTTTAAATTGTTGTGAGATCCAAGTTATTCCATACTTAGGAAGATAAGTTGAGAGAATATCACAACTATCTCTAACAAACACAATTAAAATTTAATCCTCCATTAATAACATTAATGTAAGTTAGAGTTCCCATTAGTTATATTTCAAAAGAATTTTCATGACCCCATATTAAGACCAATAAAACTCTAATAAACAAAGTTATTTTTCATTAAAGTTCATAGTCTCTTCATAGTTTCCTAGTCAAAGTTCTTCTTGGCCTAAAAGTCTAACAAATATTTTTTGGTCGAATGATGATGAGTGTTCCTATTGGTAAAAGTGACTGTGACAAAGAAGAACTTTGACCAAGCTTATATCTCTATGCCTTGTTTTTGAGTTCTTGTTAATGAGAAGTCACGCTAGTGATACTTCGAAGGAACTTTCCTGGATAATTACTTTGACCAGGGAACTACGACCAATGAACTATGGTTGTCTTGTTCCCTAATTGATCTAAGTTGTTGTATTGATGTTGGGTCTTGTTGGTTAAAATTCATGTTGATCATAATTCTAAGGAATTTCTTGATTAAGAACCCTAACGAGCAAAAGGATGGAGAATTGTAATAAATAGGAACTTTGATAAAGAAACTGCAACCAATAAGAAATTTGATGAATGAAATTTAGTCAACAAAAAATATAACCATAGGAATCATAAGTCACTAAGGAACTTTTAACTAAGGAAAAATAATAAGAAATTAGTTAATATTCTTATTGAATAGATTTCCCATCTTATTGATCATTGTTTTAATGAACTTTCTTAGCCAAAAAATTTTAATATGATAGATTGAATTGTGCCCAACAAGGAATCATTAACAGCATGATCTCTTGTCAACAAGAACTTTAATGAAGAAGTTATGACCAATAAAACCTCTAACAAAGAAACAATGATTAGTGAAGGCCCTCTTATTCTCTCCTTGGTTCACTCATGTATGTTAGAAATTATCCCTTCGTCCTAGTTCTAGGAAGCATTCCTCACTAGGAACCACATAATGAAACTTTAACCAACAATGTTCCTATTTGTTAAGGATTCAAAAAATTTATAGTTGTTTTCGCTATATATACCATCACTTTTGAATTTCATAGCATATGCGACTGACCTCCACTGTGTAAACATGGATCAAGGAATTCAATTTGTACCTTGTATCTTTGTGGCCAAATTCAAATCAAAATTAACTTGTAAATATCTCATCCATGTAACTTGAGAATTGAACCATTACCAACTCAAAATTAAAATCAATTTTTCAACTTGATGAATTCGACTAGAAATTTGAACCACTACCATGTGAAATGAGTTGCATCATATCATAGTTATGACATGTAAGCAGTGTTGTGAGATAAATAGCTTCCACGCAAAATAGTGTAACTGTGAAATTCTACAACTTTGCATTAAAATGTTTATTACTAGCATAGCTATATGAATTAAATGGCTAGTAAATGGTTAAACATCAATCCATAACAATCATAAAAAACACTCACTTCATCATACATCTCAAGTTGTTAAAATTAAAAGAAAAGAAAAAACATAAAAATTAATTAAGTTACAACTTTATTATTGTTATTATTAATGCTAAAAAAATAAATATATAAATTAAATATATATATATACATTAAGAAAACATGTAACAAATTTTTAACCATGGAGATTCACCCCCACTTTATCGTGGATATTCTTAATATGTAAGTAGATATTGTTACAATATCATGGGCCAATGCATGACTCATGAATACTGCATACCCAAAAAACCATAACTTCTTCAACAGTCACTCGTTCATATGACATTTTTTTAATTAATGAATTTAATTAAAAAGGTGAAAAAACTTAACTATAGAAATACATTTCAGTCTTTGATTTATTTATATTACTAAAAATAGTCTAATATCACTGAAATTAAGTCCTTAATATACACTTCATAATTATACCTAATTTAACTGAGTTTAACTAACATGATCATCGATAATAAACTCAAATTTCATACAAACAAAAATTAAAACCAATCTAAGATTCAGTTTTTAAATCCCACACACCTCTAAAAACAATTAAATTTTCCAGGGACAACAATACAAAATGTATGAATTTATGTGAAAATAAGTTCAAATTCTTAATTTAAATGAATATGTCAAAATTTTCAAATTATATGAAAAAACTTGAAAAGGGAAAAAGTGAAAAAATACTTGGTAAGAGATCTATCTGCCAATAGGAATGTTGATATTCATCATTGTTCTTGCTTTGGTCATTGATCTTTATCCTAGTAGATCAGTGCCTTGTAAATATCCCCAAAAGTGTTCGATCAAAGCATACATAACACACAGTGAATTTATACTCAGAGACTTAGACAACAATAGCAGAGAATAATTCACAGAGACAGACAAATGGAGAAACAACAAGATTACTCAGTCAGAAACAATGGAATAGATAAAACAATCACTAGAGAATAGAAATCACTTAGCATTACATAACGGGCTTGGGCCTTGGCTTGCTTTCCTTGGCCAAAGAAATTACAAATTTATAGAGGCAGAAGAAGGATCTAGAATCCTGTATGTGATTCAGATGGAGATCTAGAATGATCTAGAAACTAATGGCAGTGGAGAAGAATCTAGAATCCTACATGAATTTAGCTTCACACTTAACATTCTCCCACTTGAAGCCAAATATGAATCAAGTCACACCGAGTCCTACCATGCCTCTACATAACTCATGTTTATTTCGTGGTAGAACCTTAGTGAGCATATGAGCAGGGTTTTTATCTGTATGGATCTATTCCAAGGATAATTGTTCTTCCTCCAACACATGCCAGATCCAATGGTACCTTAAGTCAATGTGCTTGGTTTTTGAATGAAATGCTCAGTTTTTCGCCAAGTGAATGGCACTCTGACTATCACAATATAACACATACTTGTCATGTTTTATTCCTATCTCTCCTAGGAATCGCTGCATCTACAACATCTCTTTACAAGCTTCTGTTGTAGCTATGTACTCTGCTTCCGTTGTCGAGAGGGCTACTATTGTTTGTAGCCTTGACACCCAAGATACTGTTGCACCTACAAATGTATACAAATAACCTGTTGTGGACTTTCCGGTATCCATATCTCCAGCCATATCCGCATCTGTAAATCCTTCAAGCACAGTCTCATCATGACCAAAACATAAACAATAATGACTGGTACCCTTGAGATACCACAAAATCCATTTTACTGCTTGCCAATGTTGTTTGCCGGGATTGGCAAAGAACCTACTCACTACCACTAAATATGCAATGTCTAGTCATGTGCATACCGTGGCATACATCAAACTACCAACTGCTGAAGCACAAGGAATCTTGCTCATCTCTTCTTTCTCCTTATCATCACTAGGACATAATTCAGTACTCAGCTTGAAGTGGGCTACAAGGGGTGTACCAATTGGTTTGGCATCCTTCATATTAAACCTGTCAAACACCTTCGTGATATATTTTTCTTGTGACAGCCACAACCTTTTTTTTTTCCTATCACGCATAATCCGCATGCCCAATATCCGTTGTGCTGGTCCCAAATCCTTCATTGCAAATTTGCTACCCAAATCTTTCTTCAACCTATTGATCTTATTCTTATCATGCCCAACAATCAACATGTCATCCACATTTAACAATAATATGATATACTTTCCTTGATCATACCTCTTGATATAGACACAATGGTCAGCTTCCAACCTCTTAAAACCATGTTCCAACATGAATGAATCAAATTTCTTGTACCATTGTCGAGGTGCCTGTTTCAACCCATAGAGACTCTTCTTCAACCTACAAACAAGGCCTTCTTTGCCTTTTTCTATGAAGCCTTCCGGCTGCTCCATATAAATTTCTTCCTTCAATTCGCCATGAAGGAATGCAATTTTTACATCTCACTGTTCACATTCTAGGTCTAAAGCAGCAACTAGACCAAGAATGACTCTAATGGATGACATTTTAACAACAGGTGAGAAAATTTCAGTGAAGTCAATACCTTCTTTTTGGGCAAAACCTTTCACCAGCAGCCTTGCTTTATGCCTCTCCTTATTTTCATCACCTTCATGCTTAATCCTGTAAACCCATTTGTTTTGTAGAGCCTTTCTACCTTTTGGGAGGTTTACCAACTCCCAAGTTTTATTTTCCAGCAAAGAGTTCATTTCTTCTTCCATTGATTTCTTCCATTCTTCATTGTGCTCAACTTTACAAGCTTCTTGAAAACAATTAGGCTCACCTTCATCAATCAACAAAATATAGTTTGAAGGAGGATACCTTTGTGAAGGCTTATGAGGCCTAGAAGATCTGCGAACCAACTATGGTGGTGCATTATCAGGCTGAATCTCCTATAAAGGTTCCTGAAAGATTACTTCTTCTTATTGTTCATCATTTTCCACTTGTTGTTCTTCATGCTCCTGAATTTGTTGTTCATTTTCTTGTATTGGTGGTATGTTTTCCTACTTCTCTTCAAACATGTCAATAACCTTCTTGACCTCCAACTCACCTACAGTCCTCTTGAACATTTTTGACTCATTAAATATAACATCCCTGCTTCTAATAATTTTATGTTTGACTGGATCCCATAGATGATAACCAAAATCTTCATCCGCATATCCCAAAAAAATGCATTTCATAGATTTATCATCTAGCTTAGTTCTATTTTCTTTGGGAATATGTACAAATGCTTCACATCCAAAGATTTTCAAATGAGAATAATTCAAATTCTTACTAGTCCAAACTTTTTTAAGGATACCACCATCCAAGGCTGTAGTTGGAGATCTATTTATGAGATAGTAATTGGTCCTGACTGCTTCAGCCCAAAAATTCTTCTCCAAACCGGAATTGGACAACATACTTCGCACATTTTCCATAATGGTGTGATTCATCCTTTCTATGACACCATTCTATTGAGGAGTACCAGGCACAGTCTTCTCATGCTTTATGCCAAACCTGTTACAATATTTCCTAAATGCATTTGAGCAATATTCTCCATCATTATTTGTTCTTAAACACTTCATCAATTTGTTAGTCTCTCTTTCAACAACAACATGGAATTTTTGAAATATTCCAAACACTTCACTTTTATTTTTCATATGATATGCCCAAACCTTCCTAGATGCATCATCTATAAATGTTACAAAATATGATGCTCCTCCTAATGATTTGATGTTAACAGGCCCAAACACATTTGGGTGTACCAATTCTAACACATTTTTCTTTCTGTCATGGCCACCTCTAAAGAATGAAACCCTTCTTTGTCTACCATATATACAATGCTCACAAAGATCAATATTGTAGGATTTCAAACCTGGAAATAAATTTTTACCAACAAGGATTGTAAGCCCTTCTCGCTCATGTGACCCAAACACTTATGCCACAGATCTGTTTAATTTCCTTCTTTTGTGACAATAGCCAAATCTAATTTTCCTATCAGTGTCTTCAATGTGTATAATGTTCCTATCTTGGGTCCTTTGGCCACGACCAATGCTCCTTTGCTAATTTTCCAGCCTTTTTTTCCAAAACTTGTGGAATAGCCTTCATCATCCAATCGTCCCATAGAGATTAAACTTATGCGCATTTCAGGTACATGCCTAACCTGTTTCACCAATATATCTTGTCCATCTTTCATCTTGATCTGGACATATCCCACTCCAACAGTACTAAAAAAATGATTATTCCCCAAATGCACTCTACCATAATCACCAGGATTATATGAAACAAAATTATCTTTGCATGGGGTTACATGGTGAGATGCCCTAGAGTCAAGGATCCAATCAAAGCTACTGCTAGATGTATATACACATGCATCCTCTACTGAAACAATAAACAACATATCACTATCTGTGGCTACAGCAGTAGTCTCACCTTCATTTGTGCTAGATGACTTGTGATTTGTATTAGATGGTCTCTGATCCTTTTGTCCTTTCTTCCAAAATCAACATTCTTTCTTCATGTGCCTAGGTTTGCCACAATGAAAGCAAATGATCCTTCCTCTCCTTAATTTTGATCGGCCTCTCGATCTTGATCGCCCTTGCTAGCCTCGATCCATTCTCCTACCACGATCAGCTAGAGCTAGAGCTTCTCCTCCCTGGTTTTCTGCAATTGACTTGCATCCCAGTTCCTTATTCATTAAACTGTTGCTGACATCATCAAACTTCAGGGTCCTTGCAGTTGTTGAAGTGCTCATAGCTAAAATTAAATTTTCCCAGCTGTCTGGCATAGAACACATTAGCAAAATAGCTCTAATTTCATCATCTAAAATGATGTTAACAAAGGCAAATTGATTAGTAATATTATTAAATGCATTCAAGTGCTCAACAACTGAAGCACCCTCCTTCATTTTGAGATTATAAAGCTTCTTCATCAAGAACAGTTTGTTTGATGCCATGTTCTTCTCATATAGATCATGGAGCTTCTTCCATAATCCTTCAGCCGTCTTTTCTCCAGACACATTGAAATACACATTCTTTTCTAGATATTGGCGGATTGTTGCAATTGCCTTTCTATCTCGCTTATTCCATTCTTCATTTGTCATCGATGAGGGTTTCTTTGTTGTGCCCTCAATTGGAAAATATTGATCCTTCAAAATCAGCATATCCTCCATCTGTGATTTCCAAAGGGAAAAATTATCCCTGCTCAACTTCTCCATATCTGTAACTGTTGTCTCCATTTTCAATATATTGATGCCCAAAAACTAAAACTCCACTTAAAAATAAAACTTTAATTATTACTCTTTAAAATTTAGTAATAATGACGTTGCTCCTTTTAAAATACCCTTTTGAAAATTCCTACTTCTTTTTGAAATATACTTTTCAAAATTCCAACATATAATTATGTAAATATAAAAACATATATAATGTGTTAACATTTTCACATTTCACACATCCATATGTTGGTTTGTGTACGTGTAAGCTTGATGAAAAAAAATTATGAACTCCACGTAAAGCACTTAGGCACTCCACGTTTTAGGCTTCATGGCACGTTTCACCATATGCTCATGGCTTTTTTTTATTTATTGCAACAATTGTCTTAACATTCCTCAGCTAGTTCCTCAGCTATTTCCTGAACATATCCTTTTCCTAGACTCCCTTCTTTGCAGCGATTTCCGATTTCCTGAACAGATTCTTCAATAGCTCCAGAGATAACTGCCAACGTTTTAATGAATGCTGTCAAAGTAAGGCGATGACACTCCAGATTTCTACTCAGAGACTTAGATGACAATAGCAAAGAATAATTTCAGAGATAGACAAATGGAGAAATAACAAGATTACTCAATCAAAAACAGCGGAATAGATAAAACAATCACTGGAGAACAAAGATCACTTTGCATTACCTAATAGACCAGGACCTTGGCTTGCTTTCCTTGGCCAGAGAAATTACAAATTTATAGAGGCTGAAGAAGGATCTAGAATCCTGCATGTGATTTAGATGGAGATCTAGAAACTAATGGCGTGTAGAAGGATCTAGAATCCTGCATGTGATTTAAATGGAGATCTAGAAATTAATGGTGATGTAGAAGGATCTAAAATCCTACATAAATTTGACTTCACACTTAACAAAAAGGAAGAAAACCACGATGGTGAGAGGCAGGGTTGGAATTTGGATTCTTTATTACCTGTCAAATAATTTTTTTTTGACGTTTTGGGTTTTTATGTTGGCCGTGAAGCAACGTTATGTCTAAAATTTTGCTCTTCAATCAAAATGTTTTGATAATAAATCGACCCTTCATCAATAAAAGTTTAATTAAAAAAATACTTTTCAATCACACCACTGTGTTAATTTTTTCTCACATATTTATAATAAGAAAAAAACAAAGTGACCATGACTAAATGATTTGTTGAATCCTAAAGGTTGTTTTACTCATGGATGGGATCCATAACTCCCAAACCATCGAGATTCGGTGCTTCTCCCAAACACATATACACAAATTATGAGTAAATCTAGAAATCTATTTTACTCACACCCAACTCATTGTTATTGCAATCAATCTACTCCTATTTTAATTTCTCAATTTGGATTTCTATTAGATAATTTAAATGTTACAATTTCAGTAAAAACAAATAGATTTCTTTCACCAAATAAACAAAAAACTTCAAAAAAAAAAATTCCATCTTAAAAACTTTGGAGTTGACAAAAAAACTATCCTCCCCAATGCCCATCCTCTCCACCATCATAATATCACGAAATCTAGATAAAGTTCAATTTTAATAAACCCAATAAACTTAATTTATTTAAATATAAACAACATAAATTTAAAGTATTTAAATAAGAACAAATATTATAATATAAATTCCAAATATTACGGTAATTAATTATTAATCACTCAATATAATATATCACTGCTATCAAATATATACCTATAACTTTAAATAACATACACCTATAACTTTAAATAACATGAAATTACTTTATTTCAATAAAAACAAATATTAGAGAATTACAAATATCACTGCACTTCTTTATAAGACTGTTGTTTGAGAGGGTAGTAATGACGTTTTTGCAAAAAAGTGAACAGTAAAAAATACATTTCAGAACTTTGAAATCCCATCACAAAAAATGGCTTTTTAAAATTTTTAAACATGAAATACGGTCAAAATGCCTTGTGACAGGCATTTTTCCCGTCAAATTCCAACCCTGCTTTCATGTAAAGCATACACATAGGTTTACGGTATTTTTGCAAAAAAGTTATATGCGTGTGGATGTTTGAATTTGTTTAGTGACTCTAACTTCAAAGAGTTGGGATGAATATAAGAAATTTGGACTTAAATTTTGTATGTAAATAAAAAAAAATGGTGTATACAGTAAATATCATTATTGTTATGAGTTTGTATTTTTATTATTTTATTATTATACGTAGAATATGATTTTATATTTTTATCATTTTATATTATATATATAAAAATCAATATGGAAATATAGATTAGAAGTGTAGTATAATGAGATGTTTCATTTTTTGGTCAAAACATGACTTACACATGAAAACAATATATTTATGGTAATATTTTTTTTAATATAATCATTAGTTTTTAGTCAAACCATTTCTAAAAAATGTTTTGATGAAGTCTATTTTTCCAAATATTTATATGTAGGTATTGGTATTCTTTTTTGGTCTTTAAAAAAAAATCCCAATGCCATTCTTGATTTCACTTAAGGATTTGTAAGACCATAATTAGATAGAAAGATTAAGGAACCAAAAATATACTAGATTTATTAAAAGAGTATTTAAATAAGGGTGAAATGTAAGAAAATTGGGTTTGATGCAAGTTCAATACGTACCAAAAACAAAGCACCAAAGTTCAAACTGAGACTTGCAACCCAAATAGAATCCAATTCCATGATGAGTAAACCCTTTGCACACAGCTAGATAAAGTATTGTCCCTAAATCAAAAGTTTCAAAGTTAAATTAATATATTGGTGAAGCTCAAAGGAACATGGTGTAAACTCATTGAAATGACAAATTAGAGAATTTTGTAGGTAGTTAATTTTTTTCTCAATATATTCATTATCCATGAGGAATGAGGGAGTGAAGGAAAAATTTTGATTTTTGGAATGACTTTAAGAAGAATTACCTATAAATGGTTAATTGCCCAAAAAATTTAATGGAGAAAGAGTATCTTCGATGGTTTTAATACAAGTATGGTGTCACCACAAAAGTAGAACAAAATTTTGGAGAGGTGAGCTCAAGGGTTCTGGATGGGGGTTGAATCTTTTGGAGCTCAGACATGGACAAAGAAACTACTAAGGTGGTTGGACATTTAGCAACATAAGACATGAAGACTCATTTAGAGTTGTGTATTAGTTATGGTGAAACCTTAATTTCACACAGAGTTGTTAATCCTATGATCCTTAAACATTTTCTTTTCATATTCTAATTTATTTTGTAATAGTATTATTTTTCATTATCATGCTTGGTAATTTTTTAAGTTTGCATTTACTAGCTTAAGGGTTTTTATTTTTTCAATTTATTAATATTACATTACTTTATACATCTCATTAGCATTGGAATATAGAATTTACCTTGTTAATGTTACATTATATTAAGTATCTTATTTTTATGATCGTCTAGTAATGAAACTCTCATCTATTGGGTTAATTGACATATTTATATTTTATTATTATTGTTGCTGATTTTTCAATTTTGCATTAAGTAGCCCAAGTTATTTTATTTTAGTTTATTAGAATTATGCTACTTTGTACATATCACTATCATGACACATTAGAATTCACCATAATATTGTAACAATGTATGAAATATCTCATCCTTAGTAGCTTGTATGATGCAACTCATTTCTTTTATTATAGTTGACATAAAGTCATCATGTCTCATTTTCAAAACCCATTAACATAAAGATTATGATGAAATATAAATAATTGAAGTAAAAGATGATTAAGATAATGAAAGAAAGGCTTCCTATCACCACTTCAAACATAAGTAAAAGCAATTGAAGTCTCAAAAGAGATTAGAATACCATAATTAACTATGTTTGAATTAATGGAAAATAATGAAAATACCTACCATAACTAAGTATAAAGATAAAATTTAGAATAAAAAAAATTAGGGTCTAGAAAAACAATCATAATCCATGCCAAGGTAAGAATAACATTCTATAAATTTTATTGTGATGCCATCACACAAATTATATTTTTGAAATCTTTGAAACAATAAAATACATAATAAAAACCATTTGAAGTTTAATTAGTAAAATAGTCCAATAATTAATTAATCTATAATAATGCAATGAATGGGAAAGAAAATAATTAATTTAATTTTTTAATTCTTATAAATGAAAATTATGTAATTCTTATAAATGGAAATCAAGGTAATCATCTTCATATTTGAATATAGAGATTTTGATCATTTCTCATTATATATTATGATTGGAAATTTAAAAGGGTAAAAAGGAAAAATAAAAAGTAATAAATAAATAGAAACGTAATTTACATTTAAATAAATTAATAAGAAATAATATTAATATTAATAAAACATTTAATGAGGATGCAATGAATATTGTAGATAAAATTGCTGATTTTTAAATAGAATAAGAGATGGGTGGAACTTTGAAATCACTTGTGATGGCTAGAGTTTTGTCCTAGTCGGTCGATCTATGTTTAAACTGTGTGAATTTCTTTGCAGATATCTATAGGAATATGCTCAATGGTGAATCTTACTGATTCGATGATGTAGATATTTTTTTTTTTTGTGCAGGAATGGTTGTTGGGAAAGAAATATCTTTTTCAATTCCATAAAGTTCGATTCTAAAATCAGGATCTAGCTTCTTAGTAGTTGAAGAAGTTCCTTCCCTCAATGTTCCTTTGGATGAGGAAGCATTCAAATGTGAGAAGTTTTCTTCTGAGTAAGGTTTCATTTGAAAGTTTAGTAAATTTTTGTTGCGGCTATTGGATTTGCATAAATGGATATCTAAGACATTGAAACCCCATTTATTTGATTATCTTAGTATTTATCCCATGTCTTGGTATTTTGTTGTTGTTGTTTTTGACAATATTAAGGATAAGAAAGCTATTTGTGAATTCAAGTCATGTTTCTGGGGTAGTGTCAGTCTCTCTATGTAACCCTAGTCTCCCACTTTGATGTAACAATGGCATCAATCTCCACAGCTTCAATTTGGGTAGAGTTTTTTAACCTACCCTTGCATCTTTAGAATCTCCAATTATTATCCTCTATTGGGAATTCCCTTGCAAAGTTTTGTTGTTGCCACACAAATATAGAAGATTATTATAAAACTACTTATGCTCAAATTTCTATGGATATGGACTTCTATAAGTGCTTTCACACTGAGATCAATTTGATGGCACCAAAGAATGTTTGGGTGTAAAATCTAGACTATGAAAATGTTTCATTTCCATGTAAATCATGATATGTGATGGGGCATGTAATAAAAAAACTTCCCCAAGCATCAAAGCAATAAAAATCAGAAAAAATACCAAAGGTCTAATGGGTGGGAAGGAGCTAAGGGCGATCACTATATGCTATGCAAAGAGAAAGAGTCTCAAGATAAGAAGGAACCAAAAGACAAACCAGAAACTAATACTACCAAATAAAATGCATGGAAACAAAAGTCCATCAAGAAAAATCACATGCCAGTGAATATTATTTGATCTCAACAAAAGTGGAAAAGAATCAAACCCTCGTGGAAAACAAATGCCCTCTAGAAACCATAAAGAATAATGCCAGAAAGGCAACTTCTTGGGTAGATTAAGTGGATGAGGAAGACATTGAGAACAATAACATGCACTTGAAAAATTATTTCTGCAAGAAAAACAAGAAGTGAGACTAAATAAAAGAAAAAATAGTGAATATTGGAATGTAAATGTGTCAAAATATTGTGGGTGTTTTGGAAAAAAATAGTTAGAAAGAGACTGAAATTTCTGTGTTATGAGAAACTCCCTTGAAATTTTTGATTAAGCCTCCATGCTCAACAGGAAACCTACAAAGAAAATTAAAATACATAAAAATTTTGACTTTGATATATAATTTTTTTTAATAATATAGATCTCTACTAATTACTATATATATTATAAAATTATTAATAATATTATAATAAAAATTATTATATTAATTTTAAAATATATAAAAGTAAATAATTATACCTATTAAAAGAATTAAACTTTTATAGTAATTATATTAATAAGTGAATTATTAATTCTATATCATTACAAAAATTAGTATTTTTATTACCATTATGGAAAATTATAATTTTCGAGTTACTCCTATCTTACTTAAGGAAAATCCTTTTTACCTCACATTCATAATTAAGTAAAAAGTTTAAAGTATTTCTAAATTATAAAATAAACATTGTGTTATAGGCTTTATCCTTTGTTTTTCTTGGATATTATAATATGGTAATATACTAGCATTTGCACCTAATGTTGCAAAGGAAACGTCGTAAGGCATAGAGTGTGGAAGAATAGCAACATGTGAATGGGCATTGTTGAAAGTAAGGGTGGATGATAATGAGTTGCAATTGAAATTCTTAGTTATGTGTATGCTGAATATGGATATTTTGTAAAAAATAGTGTGTAGAAGAATAGTGACATGTGAATGGACATTGTTGAAAGCAAGGGTGGATGATATTTAGTTACACTTGAAACTATTAGTTATGTGTGTTTTGAATATGGATATTTTGTAAGTAATAGTAGTTTGTGGAAGAATAGAAACATGTGAATGGACATTCTTGAAAGCATGGGTCGATGATAATGAATTATAGTTAATGTCGGGTAGAGGTTATCCATTATCCATGTAGTAGTTGTTGTTTATGTGAACGTGTTTTTGTACTTTATTTTAAGGTTTTTCAAATGGGCATATTTGAAATTTTGGAAAAGAAATTGAAGTGTTTGGCAAGTTTTGGCCTACTACTCATAAACATCAATCTGAAAAAGGGGTATGTGTTGTAATATCTGTAAATCAGTAAACATTTAAAATTTTGGTTTTATATGAAAAAAATATTTAGTATGCATAATGAGACATTAAATCAAAACAATAATAATAAAACAATTTTGCATACCATCATGTATAGATACCGTAAAGTAACTCTAGCCACATTTTGAATATTGCTACAGGGGCTTAGGCTGTAAAGACTCCACATTCAAAACAAAATGGAAAGGTAGGATGAGAAAGGTATTGGATCATAAAGCAATAGAGAGTATAGTGGAAGCATGGGATCCTTATAATTATCGTTGTTCCTCCTTAAGCCTTACTAGGATTGGTGCCTTTTGGTGGCTTAGGCAAGAAGAGTGATTTTCTAGTTATCATTTTCATTTTGTTGCTCCTATGGGGCTTCTTAGATTCAGAATTTGAAGGGACCCAACATCGTAAAAGCGTTGTTTGGTGGCTTGGGCCTGTAACACATGCACTGGTACTTAGCCCCAAACAACTTGAGAGTGTACAAATTTCTGAGGACAAAGGATAAAAGGGAGTTACTATTAAAATTTGAAATTCCCGCTTAACAACTCTACTTGAGATTTCTTGAAAATTTTAATTTACCAGCCTCTGCATTTCATCAAAAGATAAGAGCCTTACTGTAAAATAAGGATTGAAACTGAAAAGTAATGAGCTGTTATCATTTTTTCCATTCCACCAGTCACAAAACATTAAACATGTATGTACTAGTTCACTCTACATGGTTCATGATTTATTGCAGAAATGGTAAAAAACTCAATGCTTATTTCTTCTGATCTCAACAAAAATTTGCATTTCGAAATCTTATAAATCTACTAAAATAGTAACAATAGTACAAAATTATATCTTATTTTTGAGTGATCAGGAACTTTACGGCCCTAAAAATTTTATTATGAGTAAAACCTTATAATTTCATTGTCTTCTGACAGTTTTGTGTGAAGGAACTCTAAATTTCTTGCACCATTCTGAATTGAAGTAAATGCGTAGGTGGTATATTGTAGGGAGACAGAGTCAACTTGCAATTGTTTTGGAGAAACCTGTAGAGCTTGTCATTCAGTAACCTTTCAAAAGGCCTAGCGCTTTTATTAGTCTTCAATGTGATTTTCCTAGAAGATACACAAACCTTGTATTCTTGGCCAATTCAATCTACTACAATTCCTCATCTAAGAGTAGTTACTTTCTTCCAGTGTATTTCTGCTTGCATAACTTCTGACATGTGAGGAGGAATGAGTTCCTCTAAGCTTGAGATAGTCTTTCATGCTTTCAAAAACATGGTTGATAAATTCAGAGCCTTCAATGTTTGCGGCATCTTTGTAACCATATTGGGCTACACACTTATATACACCTTTTGGCTCTAGTTTTCCAACCATAAATCTCTCCGAAAAAAGTATTGTCTTGACTGGAACCATTCTTATTGTAAAATTGGATCCTACTTCCAATATTAAAGATGGGTAAAATTGGATCCTGCTTTTGATATTAAAGATGTAATGTAGAATAAGCCTAGAACCCAATGGCTATTAAGGCCATTGTACCTCAAAAAATTACACTGTACAAAACAATTATTCAAGTGACACCTTCCATTAATTCCATTTCAGCAAACAGCAATCTCAGTTGTATATCATGATCCATGTCGTCAAAATTTTGAGGTTCAGGGTAAATAACCGAGATTGCTTTTGCTGAAATGGAACTAATGGGAGGTGTCACTCGAATAGTTGTTTTGTATAGTTTAATTTCTTGATGTACATTTGGAATACGTGGTTCATGGTATGTAACTGAGATTGTCGTTGCTCAGATGTAATTGATAGTAGATGTCTCTTGGATACTTGTATTGTATAGTGTAATTTCTCGATGTACATTGGCCTCAAATATAGAAAAGGAAGTATAGACACTAAGTGCTCACTCCTAGATGAGGATCTAAATTGGTGAGAGTTAGTCCAGGCTATTTAGTATTGTTTTTATATTACAGTACCATTTCCTATTAATGGATGATAGAAGATAAGATAAGACTAGTTTTATTAATGGCAGTGGGTGACCAAAAGAGAGGTCAACGGGGCTCAAAAGTACACCAGTTACAACATACTGTGGAACTGCCCATTACTTGTCATTAGGTATAGATGTAAAAAATAGAGGAGGGAGAAGAAGCATCCACATCTGTATCAACCACTCTGTAGCTATCGATGCACTGCTTGATAATGTCACCTAGGAAGTGCCTCGGTAGTAACAATCTATAGTCTACATATTTAAATTAGTGCTGGAAAGGGGTTTAGCAAATTCCAGTCCTTTTATTAGTTGAGTAGGGTTTGATTCCCAACTTAAATAATAATCTAGAATGAGATTCTTGATTTTTCCCACAATGAAACTCTCTAAATTAGCTAATTTGTAAGTCTATTTCAATTGTTACCAACCTATATCCTTTCTGAGTTGGATGATAGGTATCACGCCTCGTTATCAAATGCATATATTTTTTATTTTCTTATTTTTGAGCCCTGGGGTTGGCTTGATTGGCCTTGGAGTTAGACATTGAACTTCTCAGAAATGGGATGTCACAAGTTCAACTCTTACGATTCCTTTGGGGTTATGCACTGTAATCAATGTTGATGGTCTACTTGGTTTACCATCTATGAATCATGGGGAATACTTGTAATCAATGCTGATAGTCTACCTGGTTTACCATCTATGAATCATGGGGAATAATTGTAATCAATGTTGGTGGTTTACCTAGTTTAGAATCTATGAATCATAGGGAATACTTAGAAGGTCTCTGTGAATTTAACAACATCTATTTAAATTTTATAGTTGATTGTATTGTGACATGTATTTCTCTGCTATCACTAGTCAATCAAAAGTTAAAATTATACATTAAATTGGAGTAGTTTCAAAGTTTCTTTCCATTTTCCAAATTGCATATGTTTATCTCAATTTCCTAACTTGATTGTAACTTGTGAAAAATTTTCGTTTTCTCCTCTATTGGTTCTATTATGGTGTTTCTACTTGCATTGACTTCATGGGTTAATTTCCTATGTTTTATCTTTGGCATATGATATATATTGTTAATTGTAACAATGATCTGCATCTATGAACAATTTTTTTCTAGTTGTGATATATCGCCATGTCCATTTCTGAAACCTCAAAAGGTGAAGATTCTCCAACATTTTACTTCTCACATATAATTAATTTATTGTTTTTCCCCATCATATTTCTAGTTGAATATGTTTCATGCATAAATCCACTATTTTTCAAATAGATTAAAATATTCATATATTTCCTATACTTATATGTTCATGTGTCTCTCACACCTATTCAAAGAAAAAACATCCAGTAGCAGCATTACGTCATGCCATAAAGAAATAGTGCTTCCTTATTGCAAAAATTGCATTTGCGGCAAATCGTTATCATTTTTGATATTTTCCTTCATTTATATAAATATGATGGCTCTCAAATGACTCTTTAGAGAAAAATTGTATATCAGATGAGATTTCTGACTCTGATGTACATCCAGTAAAATACTTTTACAGCTGATCTGCCATTTGTTGTATTGGTTGTCACTTGCTATTTTAAAAGTTTCGTATGGTGTCAAATGATAATTAAGTATCTTAATGATGACAAGTATCTCTGATAATAATGGAGCCGAAGTTCTAGACAGTCCCAGAAAGTGCCATCAAGAATGCATACAACCGGACTGATGGGAAAATTTTAGCAAAGGCAGCTGATTTACAGCCCGGTGGCTCCATAGCAGTCACTGCTATTTTAGTTGATGGGAAAAAACTCTTTGTAGCAAATATAGGGGATTCTAGGGCTGTTATATGTAAAAAAGACACTGTTATTCAGCTGACTGTTGATCGTGAGCCAAGTATTGAATGCCAAAACATTGAGAAGAGTGGATTTGTGACACTCCTACCAGGTACCACTACAAATGTTGTGCAAAGATTAATTTTAATGAGAACATAATTGAATAATTTTTTGATTTGTAGCTTTATAATTCTATATTAATGTTCTAGCTCAAGAGTAACATTTGAATGGTCACAGGGAGAGACTGTATACTTAATGGCATTCTTTCTTGATATATTAGGAGATGTACCTCGAGCTAATGGTCAACCTTCTGTAGCTCATGCGTTTGGTGACAGGAGTCGGAAGAAACATTTAAGTTCAGAACCAGATGTGAGAGACATGACCATAGATGAAACCATAGAATTTCTCATTTTGGCTAGTGATGGATTATGGAAGGCAAGGCATTTTTTCCAATCATTGACTTATTTGCATAGTTACTGTTAGATGCATAATTTTTTTTCACAAACTCATCTCATGGGAGAAAGCATCTAGGAAATTTTTTGATTACTGTATTGTCATTAATTTTGCTTGAATACTTCATCTGAATACCAAAGAGGTTTTTTTTTGAAGTGATTAAAGACAGATTCCGCAAGTAACTTCACTACAAAGAGAGGATTTCCTTTCCCTAGGTGCCAGATCCGAGGGGTATTTATCTGCCCAGTCCCTGGAATTGCACGTAGTGTAACCCCTTAACTTATGTTATAGGAATGCGGAAAACTATAGCGGGAATGGAGGTAAGGTAGTTAGCTTAACATTTCATCAACCTCACCATTTCAATCAATGCCTGTTGGGAAAATAAAATATTCTATGGAAATGATATGTAATTATTAACATAAATACTTTTAAAACATCAAAGAATATATATCAAATATTCTGAAGTTTCAATCGAGATCACAGTTTCTCCAGAAGAAAAAATAGATTGACAGGGAGTTCAGTTATGTCAACTAAATTAAACCTACCGATTGGGAAGAAATAGAACAACGATTGACAACGGCAATAAGGAGGTGCATAGAGCATCTCTGGAACAGTCTAAAATCTGTAATGAGCTCAAATGACCAAAACAGGTCAACGGGACTGGGAAGAAAAAAGATTGACTGCCTAGAGCATCTCCGAAACAGTCTAAAATATATGTTAAGGAAGGAAAGGAAGAGTAGAGAATAAGATGGAAAAGGGGTCTAGGTGGACTCAAAAGGGGGGGAAATCCAGAAGCATACACCCTAGACAATGAAGTAAGTTAGGGGAAAGTATTCCAGTAGTAGTGTTGCACCAGAAAATGTTTCGTGGAAGTAGCTAGGACTTAGGAAGTTTGAGGAAGAGCAATAATGAGGTCAGAGTGAGAGTCAGAAGAGGAGCCATCATCACTGTAAACCAGCACAAGTGTGCCAACGCTGAGCTGATAATGGGCCAACGAGAGGAAAAAATATTTTCAAGGATTGAGTTCCAAGTCATATTTATTATTATTTTGACATCAAATTTCATTCAATCATATTTTACTATTTAATATTCAGGAATGTATGGAATCCTACGACACTTGCAAGGCAAATAATCATGAGAACATAGTTAACTTCAGGTGAATAGATATAACCCTCATAATTTTGTGAGGTATGCACAATATTCACTCAAGGGAAGCAACTAAGAGCCACAAACTATCTTATGATTGAGAATGTTGCTGTAATCAATGCTCAACTAGCTACAATGGCTGATAAAGTGGCAATAGTACAAATTTCTGAGGACAAAGGATAAAAAGGAGTTACTATTAAAATTTAAAATTCCCTCTTAACAAACTATACCTGGGATTTCTTGAAAATTTTAATTTACCAGCCTCTACATTTCATTAAAAGATAAGAGCCCTACTGTAAAAGAAGGATTGAAACTAAAAAGTAATGAGCTGTTATCATTTTTTTCCATTCTGCCAGTCACAAAGCATTAAACATGTATGTACCAGTTCACTCTACATGATTCATGATTTATTGCAGAAATGGTAAAAAAACTCAATGCTTATTTCATCTGATCTCAACAGAAATTTGCATTTTGAAATCTTACAAATCTATTAAAATAGTAACAATAGTACAAAATTATATCTTATTTTCGAGTGATCAGGAACTATAAGGCCCTAAAATCTTTATTATGAGTAAAAGCTTATAATTTCATTGTCTTCTAACAGTTTTTTGTGAACGAACTCTAAATTTCTTGCACCATTTTGACTAGAAGTGAATGCACAGGTGCTATATTGTAGGGAAACAGAGTCAACCTGCAATTATTTTGGAGAAACGTGTAGAGCTTGTCAATCAATAATCGTTCAAAAGGCCCAGCACTCTTATTAGTATTCAATGTGATTTTTCCTAGAACATACACAAACCTTGTATTCTTTGCCAATTCAATCTACTACAGTTCCTCATCTAAGAGTAGTTACTTTCTTCCAGTGTATTTCTGCTTGCATAACTTCTGCCATGTGAGGAGGAATGAGTTCCTCTAACCTTGAGATAGTCTTTTACAGTTTCAAAAACCTAGTTGATATATTCAGATCCTTCAATGTTTGGGACATCTTTATAACCATATTGGGCTACACATTTATATACAGCTTTTGGCTCTAGTTTTCCAACCATAAATCTCTCCGACAAAAGTATTATCTTGACTGGAACCATTCTTATGGTGACAATGACAAGAACTTCATGCAAAGACCCCACATTCTTTACATAATGCTCAATAATCGGTGGTAAGTCAGAAATAAGGTCACTGCAAAAGAAATGAATTCCCGGTACAAGTGAATTCACCCCGACAACCAATCCATTGAAACCTTCTATCCCGAGTTTTCTCTGTGCTAAATATTTATACTTTTTCTACCTTCCTTATTTCCAAGAGAACAGTATGGTCAAAAAAATTGTTGCAATGATGAAGGGACACCAACCACCCTTTGGCACCTTATTCAATATAGATGATAGATAAACTCCTTCAAAGATAGCAAAAAACAGAGTGAAGGGTGGTATAAGTAAAAGATGCATGTTCCAAACCACAAGCAGGACCAAAATTGTTGCAATTAGGAAGGGACACGAACCTCCCTATGGCACATTTTTCAATATAGATGATAGATAAACTCCTTCAAAGATAGCAAAAAACTGAGTGAAGGGTAGTATAAGAAAAACATTCATGTTCCAAACCACAAGCATGACCAAAGTTACTACGCATGTCATAATGAACATGACACCAACCACTGCAACCCCTGCACCACCAAACACCTAAAATTATCCTTGGAAACTCAAAAGAATCGATAAAAACTACCAAATTCAGTTGTTAGATATAAATTTGTATATTCTTACCATATGCATTGCCAAACTGTGTTCCATCCCGGAATCCTATGACAATTACAAGGTAGATAAGCATGAGAACATACTTAACTTCAGGTTAATAGATCTAACCCTCATAATTTTGTGAGGTATGCACAATATTCACTCGAGGGAAGCAACTAAGAGCCATGGACTATCTTATGATTGAGATTGTTGCTGTAATCAATGCTTTACTAGCTACAATGGTTGCTAAAGTGGCAACAATGAACATTGGCCAATACACATGTTGTGGTATTTCTTTGTAGAATGTACATCCTATGTCCCCTAGGCTTTTTATCAAATAAGTCACTTGTCCTGTATATGTGATAAGCAAAGATGGGTAAACCAACACACAAAAAGCAAGATGCACCAAAAAACCCAAATTTCTCATTATGGTACTAAAACTTAAGGAGGATGAAGTACAGAGGTATGATGAAATAATAATAATTCTTTCCTTGACATAGCTTGGACCTGGATTGGTTTTCTTTTGAAATGGCCCAAGTCTACAAACATGGCCTCCGCACCTGGATCCAGTCATAACAAGGACCTGATGTTAGTGTTTCTATTTGTATAGCTTTAAATAAATAATTGGGATGAAGTTATGAATTTTGTTTGAGAAAATCATTGGTATGGATTTATCAATTGAGTTAGAAAATAATTCCAAGTATACTATATGGTAAAATGAGACACATATCATCATAAGATGATATCATGTTTATGATATGGAGCTGCATCACTCCTTCAAATAAACTAAACCATACTGGAAAACTTGATTGCATCCCAATATACTCATGGAAGGCAAGCTAATAGTGTCTACTTTGCATTCTTGTATCATCTTACCTTGGCTCATGTTACTATTCCTTGACTAAATTCCTTGCATAGCTGACATCACTATAGGAATGAAAAAGGCATCATAATTTGGAACAAAATCGACATGTGTGATGGAGCATTGAGTTGAGGTGCCATGTTGATACCAGTTTGACATGAAAGGAATTTTTGAGATACATTAATGGGCAGACCTGATTGTAGGAGTCATCGCTCCAACTAATCACCATACAAGTGCCCATCAGAGATTTATTCAAGCTTAGTAACAATTACTATCATGATTCATCAGCAGCTAATGTTTAAATACTAAATTGCAAAATGTAGTTAATGCCAAATAATGTATACATTTTTTATGGCATTATGCAGTAGCAACAATAGAACTAAGTTGTGGGTTCTGTATTGGGCAAATTAGTATTGTGGAATTTGGGTTTTGCGTGAGTATCTAGAGAAAATGACATTATGAATAATGGTGGAGAGATGTTGTGAAATTACATAGAATGAAATGATAGGTGGCTATGGTAAACATGGGCGTAATGACCAAACACTAAAACTATTTAATGCAATGCCTAAGCTAGATGGAGTTACATGGAATTTTTTAATTTTAGGATATGCAAAGAATGGGTAATGCCATCGGGCCCTAAATGTTTTTGGTCAAATGAAGGAGAGTGTTTTTAAGCCAAATAACTTTACCTTTGGCACCATTGTCAAGGCCTGCACTGGTAGTACAACTCCAAAATAGGGGAAGAAGATCCATGTTGACATTATTAAGAGTGGTTTTGAGGTATATTTTGATGTTGGAATCACCCTTGTTGGCAGGTATAGAAAATATGGGAATGTAGATGATGGACACCAAATGTTAGACCTAACCACAAGATAAAACAACATCAACATCATCAGTTAAGTAGAAAAGATAAGAAGAAAGATGCATACTTTTATAGGTGCTTTTCCATATTCAATATTCATGACATATAGCTTGGAATTGGATTGATTTCCTGTTGAAATGGCCCAATTCTGCAAACATGGCCTCGACAGATGGATCCAGTCAGAG
Source organism: Pinus taeda (assembly GCA_000404065.3). NCBI lineage: Eukaryota > Viridiplantae > Streptophyta > Pinopsida > Pinales > Pinaceae > Pinus > Pinus taeda. Next base: position 33,295 of record APFE031289739.1, read on the forward strand.
CAAAGAACTAATGTTAATGTTTCTATTTATGTAGCTTTAGCATAAATAATTGGGATAAAGTTATGAATTTTTTTTGAGAAAATCATTGGTATGGATTTATCAATTGAGTTAGAAAACATTTCCAAGTATACTATATGATAAAATGAGGCACATATAATCATGAGAATAATCAATACCTGTTATACTCAAGACTATACCTCCAAGCATCACCCATCCTTGTTTATGATATTCATGAAAGTAATAGTATATATAATATGGGTTGAATTCCTTGAATGCTCTAGGATAATATTTCACAATATTATACAGTCCTGTCATGACATTGGTCATAAACCAAGCAATCATTATGGGTGAGAACATGAAGCTAATTTTACTTGTACTGAGTTTTTCAAAAAGGAACAGAAGAATTTTTCGCAAAAAAACAAAGCTTTCAAATGGGTAGAATCTCTACCTCTCAAACCCAAGATGGAGGTGTCGGCAACCAAGCCACCATCATAACAATAATCAGAAACATTTTCTGAGTTGTTGCACTCTTCTCAAGCAATTCCTTTGTCTTAGAGTTTATAGCAATTCCACCATTTTGCATACTGAAAAAATTTCATATAGTATATGATGCAAGGAGCGTGAATTGCTTGCTAGTGCTTTTTTCAAGGTTGACAATCCCTGTATTCTTTGCCAATTCAAGGTGTTGCTGGAGAAACACCTTATGAAATTTCTTTGTTGGCGGGAGTACTTAAATAAAGAAAATTTAACTGAAGATGTGTGTCGTCATACTCGATTTAAAATACAAGCCACACCCATAGAGGATCGACAGGAAAATAAAATTGTCATTCCCATCATGTGCTTCAAAAAGTCAATTATATTGAGACACCAAATTAAAAAATTACATGTCAACAAGGGTGTTTAGTTAGGAAAGAGGTGTGTTACATGCTCCTACCAATGTTAAAATCTTAGAGACATGTTTTGCCCCTCAAGGCCAGGGTACATCTTGCGAAGCAAAACATGACAAGCAACTAGTGCTAGATACAAGTCTGGGGAGACATTATAATAGAAAAGATACCCACCCACGGTTTCTAACAAAAGGGATCTTTAGAATTGTATCTCGTAAGAAGGCTACATTAAATAGTAATATATTCATATTAGCGTTGGGTTCAATTTCCACACAGTGATGAAAGTAACCATTTTTTCTAATATAAATAATTAATTATCAGCACTATAATTGAATTTAGAAGAATTTTTCCCAGAAAAAACAGAGCTTTCGAACATGTAGAATCTCTACCTCTCAAACCCAAGATGGAGGTGCCAGCAAGAAAGCCACCCATGGCTCCGTTCGAGAAGTCCTTATCTCGAAATTTCTCAACCATGTGATTCGTCAATGCAAAGACCCCTCAAATTGTAGCAAATGTGAGACCATAACTCCTCATAAGTTGCATAGTCTTGATCAAACCTAAAAGGGAAATGCTTCTTTCAACCTTCAGCACATCATACCATCTAGCCACCATACCTCCTCAGACATACCCGCAATGAAACCACTCATCGTGCCACTAAAAGTCTTAAATGTTAAACTAGTGGTGTCTTCCATCCTTATCTTCTCTGGAGGATCCATTTCCACTAGTGCATTTCCTTGCAAAATCCTCCAAAAATGGAAGTCTTTCATATTAAATCCCTAGATTATTAAAACCCCAGATAAAGATTTAGTTTTGATTCCGAAAAAGGACTATATAGAGAATTCTTTTGATTCCACTGAAAGGATAATGTAATTTGTCCCCTGATTCTGTGAACTCATAGTTCCGAAACAAATTTATTGTGGATTTAATGAGCTTATATAACATTTCATGGATTCTAGAGCCTATGAGCCCTATGTTTTTTATCAAATAAGCCACTTGTCCCGTATATGTAATAAGCAGAAATGGGTAAACCAACACATAAAAATCTTGAAGCAAGCTACACCAAAAAACCTAAATTACTATGCCTGAAATAAAAGAGAGAAGAAGGGGAGCCGAATTCTCTTTCCCACAACAACAGTTTCTTTAAGCCTGTCTATCCTCCATCACACCCGCGACATCCGACTTGAAGCCTTAGATCGATGCAGAGAGTGAATGCAAATCAGATGATCAATTCCATTCCAGACTGAGAAGCACTTAGAAGTATCGCCGAACGAGGGCAAGTGCGAGGTCCCCATTCAAAGAAGCACCTGGAAGTAGTGTAGTGTGCAACAAGGACGAGGGTGAGGTCGATCTGCTGGGTCGCATCTCATTTTTATACCATATCGGTCTAATCAATTGGATGGGTAAGATTATTTTATTCGTCTAACAATTACATCAAAGGCTCAGAATTGTACACGTAACCCTAGAGGAAAGTTGATTTCAAAGGGAAATGCCTTACGGTGTAACTAGCAATTGTCGGAAAAGCAAGTACTCCAACTTACTCTGTCTACAATTAGAGTAATCAGAATCTGTTCAAGCACCAAGACTTAAAGGAGGCAAAGGAGAGTAGTGACGGCACCTTCCACATGCAAACAACCCTAATCGAATATCTCTTGGAAAATAAAAAAGCTCTAATGGAATACAGAATTCAAGGGGAAACCCTAGGAATCACTATACATAATTCAAGAGGAAACCCCAGGAATCACCACCACCACAGGCATGTGCAAAAGCTTCCATGTGGACACTGAAAGGATCTCAATACATGCAGCGCCAAAGTTTTAGGCCAAATAAAGATGAATAAATGGAGTAGAGAGGGGTTTGGTTGAATTGGCCCACGGTCGTCCAGATGCTTGTTGAGCTATCGATGCAGATCGAGGCTAGTGTCATGGGAGTGGAGACAGAATTTTCAGTACAAGAGGCCAGAGAGAGTATGGTTGCTAGTGCCAAGCCTTATCTACCCTCGTTATGTAGCATTTAATGCTTCGGTGTGTGGTATACAGGTCATCGAACCATATTTCACATCATTAAACGTTGTGTTGCCATTGTGGATATTGGTCGTTGTTGCTGGGAGAGAGGTCCCTGAGACAAGGATAGTGGGAAGCCTTATCGATACGAGAGGTCACCGATGGGAAAGGTGGGGTCATCCGCAAAGGGCCAAAATGTTGTACCTTTAAGACTGGTCTAATTCTTTCATCCTCTCTCCTTCTTTGGCATCGAATGTCACCTCATCTCCTCCATTTGTCTGGAAACAGCTCCTCTACCTCCAAGAGAACAAAAAATAAGTTCACAAAGCATGTATCTAGAATATATTAAAACCAGGCAATGTATGATATAGTAGTAGACAATCCGAAGAAACAAACCTCTCCATTCATCACGTGCTTCGGTTAAAACAAACACATAATAACCCTCGTCTTCCCTTACTCATGGTTAATCCTATTTTTACAACCTGCAAATGTAAGATGATTTCAAATTAGGGCTACATCTATCATAGAAATTAGAAGAAAACTAAATTCTATCTATTATAATGCCAATAATTAAAATCCTTGCAATCTTCCACAAGATGAATTTGAAACAATTAATAAAGAAAATCCATTAAACCATGAATAAACTCCTAGGGCTCTATGCATACCTGATTGTCCACTCCAGGCCAGGTGGTAGTATGCATAGCTGATTGTTCAAAGAAATCTAAAATATAAAAGTAGTCACATCTATGTTCTTCACCACGTTCTGCACCAAAAATAAAATCAGTCAACCAAACAATGAAAACGCACAGGGCAGAAATGTGTTCTACAACAAAAATCAAATGAGGCAGCCAAATAGTGAAAAGGCACATGCATCAAACAACCAAACAATTTCATGAGCTTCCACTCGGAATTACAATGAACAGGCACACACATCAGACAGGCAAACAATTTCATCAGCTTCCACTCAGAATTTTAATGAGCTAGTCATTTAATCTCAAATGATCAATGGTTGATCTGCTAGGTCGCATCTCATTTTTATACCATACCGGTCTAATCAATTGGATGGGTAAGATTATTTTAATCGTCTAACAATTAAATCAAAGACTCAGACTTGTACATGTAACCCCAGCAGAAAATTGATTTCAAAGGGAAACGCATTACGCCGTAATTATAATATATATATATATATAATATATATATATATTAAAAAATAAATTATAAATTTTAATTTTTACTCATAAATCATATCATATATATATATATATATATAAAGAATTAAAAAAATAATCTAAATCTATTTTAAATGTTTAAAACCAATTGTTCACATGACCATTCAAACTATGAAAATTTGACAATTATACAGATACTTTTAATACTTAGGGAGAATGTAATTTAGGTAAACAGTGATGTTGAATGAAGAAATGAGCTGCCCATGGAATAGGTTATTTCCTGGGTACAACTCCAAACTTCATCGGCTCTTCACAGAGTTTAAACTTAAATCTTAATATTTTATGGAAAAACAAGTTAGTCTTGAAATAGTTTATTTGCGCTACAACTCAGACCATAAATATTTCTCTGTAAATTTTAAACGTAAAATTAATGTTAAATGAAAAGATAAACTATTTTTAAAATGATGCTTTTTAAATACATTGATGTGAAGTTGTTGGGTTAGTTGAGTGAAACTCACGAGATTAAGGTTTAAATCACATTGAGCACATTATTTTTTTATAGTGTATGGAGATTCCCCTTAATTAGTATATCTGCATGTAGATTATTGAATTTACTCTTGGTATAAGCTCAATTGAATCATCTGGGAAATCGTCTTCTCTCAATTTCTTCCCCTTTTCCAATCTGCCCTTTCGGATGTTGTTTTGGCCAATATTAAAAGATCAACAATTTGCTAATGAAGTTCCTTCCAAGAAAACATGTGGAACTCCCAAATCCAAGAAAAACTATTATTACTTTATTATTATGTGATTTCATGCAACATTATATTATATTCAACTTTGAAATTCAAGTTTGGAAATTTAAAATTAAACTTAGTAACAAGCTACTCTTTCTTCTAGTGATCACTATAATTTGTTTAATCTTAACATTAAAGCTTCAAGGTAGACTTCAAGAAAGTAGACTTATTTGCAATTGTTGAACTTCACTATTTGCAGCAGACACTGCCAAGGAATAATTGACAATTGTCTATATTTTGTTGAAACCTTTACTACATCTCCATGTCTTTGTCGCTTTACACTGCCCATGCAGTCTAGCCCTCTGACCTCACATGTATCACTTAGAAAATAAACAAATTGCACATTTTATACTCAAACTAGGTACCCCAAAGGTGAAGATCTACTCAAAATAAGTACCTGGAAGGTGAAGATCTGCTCAAAATAGGTACTTGAAACATCAAAATTTGTTGTAGTCAAGCTCCCGAAAAACTCCATAGTACGTCAGTCAAAATTTCTTCTAGTGAAGCTCCTTAAAAGCTCCATAGTACCTGTTGAAGCTCCTGACAATTTTGGAATGTTTCCTACCAGCTCCAAACCTCCCAGGAGTGTGGAAGCATGGGGTATGTGCTCTCCAATGCCTGGGAGTGGTACCTGTGTTACTATGCTTTTAGTGTTCCCTCCTCTTTGTGGTTAGCAAGATTGGCTAAGGAATCTCCTTAGTGTTGTTGTGCATTAGAACATGCAATGCATGGGACTTCTTAATGAAGTAAAGGCCACTTCACATTCTTTTGAATATAGAGTTGAGTTTGATACATGGGAAAGGATCCAAAATGAAGATGTCCAATAACGATTTTTATACTCACCCACGATGATAAATTTGGGAACATAAGTGAGGTTGCTTGAATTATTCATTATACATTATAGCATTACATCTGGCTCCCCTTAATTATTAGAAGATTTACACAAACTCCAAGAATAAGATAAATCATGATGTTTTTCTACATGCACTAGCATCCCTATACCTACATCCCCTTAACCTAGAAATGTTATTATCATTATACAACACTTATGGTTTAAAATTCTTGACAAAGAATTATAAATCAAAATGAGATAAACTTTATATATATGCCGCATCCCCTAAGTTTTCTACACAAACACATTACGACATTACCATGGTGATTACACTGCTTTACTATTTTTATAATAATACTAATATGTGGAGTGATTTCTATTTCCAAATTATTTAATGGAACCCTTTCCACTTAAACTACATTAAAAGGGGTAATCTTTGGACCAATTGTGGCATTTATTGTTGTTATAGTATTCATATCATCACTTGTAATATGAATCTTAGACCTTAGTTCCAACAGTGTAATATTATGGTTTAACTATATATGTTTTACTTTGTCTTATTGTTTCTCTAGTATTCATATCCTCACTTGTAATATGCATCTTAGACCTTGGTTCCAATAGTCCAATATTATGGTTTAACTATATATGTTTTAATTTGTCTCTTTTGACCATTAGTATAGGCATATTATATTAAAAAAGGGGTCCCTACTCCTTGCCACCCTACTTGGGGTAAATTCTAAGGGGTGCCCATTATATACTCATTCCTAAGACCTTAATAACATGTGACTTGGTCATATTTTTTCTTACCTTGATCGTCAATCCAATTATTTTGCTCAAAAGTTCTTTTCCCACCATTTGTTTAGTTGTATCATAATTATTAGCTGCTCCCATGGCAACTCTTGCCTTATGGCCACCTAGTAAGCTATACTTCTGATGTGTTGCATTATGTGTTGGAAATGGGCTTGCACTCTAGCGAGACCCTAGACGCCCATCTCGATCTATGTTGGATATTATCAAGGTTTAATCAATGGCAAAAACATGCTCTCAAGGCAGTTAGGGTAACAAACTACCCTAGCCTCCACCCTATGGTTCCCATTTGCAAATCTATCGAGTCATGGGTCGAGCTCTGTAACTAATATGATTAAACCCTAGGCTCTTGTGATGGTTTTGTGTCAAATTCCTTTCAACATTTTTTTTTTCCAGTTAAGGCAGGGTGTTCCAAAGCTTAACATCCACAATAATCATGCAATTGCTTTAGCTTGCAGTTCCAAGCTTAATTAATAATTTTTCCCTTACCTCTCTTTCGTAGGGTTTTCATTCAAAAATTCACTCCGTCCCTTCAAGGTAAGTTTCAAGGTGTTGAAGAATCTAGGGAAAGTGTAGTTAATGTGATTCTTCTTTTCATGATAACTATCTATGAGGTGTTATACAATTTTCCTTGTTGTTCCAATCTTCACATATTCTTATTATAGCGTGTCTTCGTTATTTCATCAAATAGCTACCAAAACAAAGAGACAAAATGTTGGCATTCTTCCAGGACCAAAACCTATCCCTCTTGGAGTGGAAAGCCCGCACAAAAAATATTCTTATAGAGCTTCCAATTGACGAATACCAAGATCTTGACCCTTGACTTACTAGGCCACTCCAAGACCAAGACACCAATCCTCTTCCTTGACATTGTTGAGATCATCATCATTATTGCACCATCATCGAGGTCTTCATCACCAAGATCTTCATATGTATAGGAGAGTTGTATGTAGATCCACTGATGACATGCTAGTCTCATCATAATTGTTTCTTCACCGAGATGATAAGCTTTTTGACTATGTCTTCATTAAGAACAAGGTCATGACTATGCTAGGATTATGACTGCACCTTACTGTATTTCGAGATAGTGTTTCACTATGAGATCCTTCCATCATCATTATGTTGATGCTATGATTATCCATGTTACCAACACTATTGAAATCTTTATTGAGAACATAATTATGTTCTCTTTTCACCAAGATCACCCTTCTCACTACCATCACTGCACCTTCTTATTATGATGAGACTGTGAGAGTGTGTATCTCCTGTAATATCCATCCGAAAACATGTAGACACCTTCTCAACCGAAATGTTGTAACATAGTCTTCATCTGAGGTTCTTGTTCCATTACTTGTCACTATTATTAGAAAAATTTCAAAGATATCAGAAGTTGCAGAGGCTTATACAAAGTTCTGCCTTTTTGTGACTCCAGCCGCATATTTATAGGTGTTATGTCTATGTATTTAGCCGACATGTGAGGGTGAACTGATGTGTCCCTATTGCTGAGCTGACTTGTCATTAATATCTATTTTGAGGCTGACTTAATTTTCCTCTTCATCGTTTTGTAGGACGACTTCTTCATGGTTGTCTTAGAGGATTGTGCTTGTCTTGGAGGGATGTTCTAGACCTATATATATTTCATATGTTCTCAAGAAGAGATATTTACACATGTATTTGACTCATTGACTTTCCTAAACCTATGGAATGAGAAAGAAACTCATTCTTAAAATTTACAAAATAATATTTCTTTTTCTTGACAAGTATAAAGATAAAAATTACATTTTTAAATACCAAACCTAATTACACTTTCTTCAACACTCCCTCTTAACTAGGGAGGTATTTATAATGGTACTTGGTCATTCTCAATCTAAAGAATTTATGATAAGAATAATCGAATTGGTAACCCATTTGTTATAGCATCATAGTTACCAAAATTGTTTATAGCAAGGCCTTGACTAACAGCTCTATCTCTCATCAGATCAGAGCATAGTGTTGGTGAGACCAATGATCTATAGACACCATTATCATTGTTTTTCAAGGTACATACCCACTCGGGTATTCACTGAGTATGACATTCTAAGACTTGTTTTATCTTGGGTTCCCAACCCTCAAAGAATATGAGTCCTCTTGCCTACTATTATCTTGGATGCCCTACACATCCTCAAAGAGAATCAAATGCCAGATGATTACCCAATCCTCCATTATTTCTTCCTAGGTGAATACAATAATGTTGTGTCTATTATGTGTCTACATTTCCATTCATGGCCTTCACCTAGACTTACAGTTGTTAGTCATTGTCTAGTGCATGACACATGAAATAGAAGAACATGATTGTAACTCCTTTTTAATCAAGGGTGATCTAGTCCAAGCTCCCTCTCAATCAGGGACTTGTCAGAGCTCCCTCTTAACTAGGGACTCTTCTATACATTAGCAACTCCTTCTTTGTCAGTCCTTCAGCTGTTTAATCAACTTCTCTCCTTGATTTCAAGAAAAATAGTTGAGCTTCTTTCTTGTAGCACAACAACCATCGATCACTTTCCTCCTTAGTTCGTTATGTCATTTATTTCTTCATGGAAAGTGGATTTTTTCATATTTGGAACCTTTTTCATATTACTACTTCTTTCTTGTCATGTTTCATCCATTCATCACATGAATTCTAGCTGTACTTCTAAGTAGCCCTACATGAAATTATCTTGATATTATTCAAGAAACCAAAAAATATATCATTAAATCAAATCGTACCTTACTAGGTAGCTCTTCACCTAAAATCTTTTAGTAGGTATCAACATCCTTCATTCATGTTGACACATCTCCAAAGATATCAATTATTAAGGGTCTACATCATTTCCATCAGAGTCTTCATATCTTTCACGGAGATTTTCTAGTAAAGTCTTCTTGATTTTGCATATTGATTGCCTTCATCATGGTTGTATATCTCATTATCTCTTCCTTACTTAGGTTCCTTTTATTCATAGTTTCTTAGTTGTGATCAGTCACCTCATACTTCATATGAGGACATATTATGTTTATTTCTTCTAGTGTGTCTTGTGTATTCTTGAATTCTTTCAGAGAAGGATATCCTTTTTCTCTTGGCCATGCTTCTCAAGATAAAAGTGATGATAAATTTTCACTGCAATCATATCAGATGGAATTGTAATATTAAACACAAGTATACATACCTTATTTTTACCTTTAGGTCATCAAGGCTTCTTACAACAACTTCCTTGATTGAAGAGATCTTCAATCCCTTGATATGATTCATGTCATCATATCATCATCTCATGGATTTCATAAGTTGGAGTTATTTTTGAAACACGTGCTTCCTCTCTAGATTAGTGAACCTTACATTGAGGATTCCATCAGATAATTTTTAGGATCTTGTATATCCTCAACTGGCAGATGTTTCCCTTTGGATGTACGATGAGATTTTTACTAGATCACTTCTTCCTTTTCTTCAATGTCCACTGAGATTCCTAAGAGCTATATCCTTCATTTTTTTTCTATCATGGATTGTTTCCTTCATGATTCCCATGGATATGTCATGAGTTCTTGTCTCTAATGCTTCCATGATACCACGATGCATCTTATCATTGTGATATCTTATAGAATCAACTTATGATAAGACTCTTTTGTGAGGGATACCATCTTACTCATGAGATATTTGTTACTCCCTCTTTTCATGGCCCTTTTCCTTTAGCTTCCTCCATCTGTCTAGTAATATGAGCTTCCATCATTTTAGCTATGCCTATTTTTCCCTGATTAAGGACCAAAATTTCCTTTCCTTTTTGCACATGATTTCGTTCTTTATCCATTCAATACTTTTGTCATCAAGTTGTCTTTCTCTATTTATCATAGAGAACATAAGTTGTTGAATGAGGTAACCTTCTTATCCCATGCATGTTTGTTACCTTGATTACATATTATGGTTATATTCCTTTCTAGGTCTTGTAGATGGAATATATCTTACATTCTTTGATACACTTTACTTTCAAGTAGATTAGATTTCATTTTCAGATAATGAGTTTATCATCTATATCACTTTGATATCTTCAATTTTGCTATGTGAGGGGATCTTTCATAAGTCTCCCTTTTTATAAATTCAAGGAGACATTTTCATTAGTACATCTACTTAGAGGACTTTGTCTATCCTCCTTCTTCATGCAAGGAATTTTGATAACCCATCTAATTCATATAAGTCCTTACAATCATGAAGACATTTTACCCAAACTTGAATATAGAATGAAAATATACTTACTTGTCATGTGAAGATGAAATCTTCACCGTAATGCTTTCTTGAAATATCTCCTTTAGTGAGATTCTTGCTTCAGATGCCTTGTACAATTGAGTTTCAAGACTTTTCTTGATACTTCCTTTCCTTGTTGAACACCAAGCACTACTTCTTTTATAATATGTTTAGATTACTTGATTCCTTGTGAGGGTATGAAATCAAAATCAAGAATTTGATAGTATTGTCATGATGCCCATCTGATATGTGCCATTGTGTTCTCCTATTGTAGTGATATTGTTGTAATGTATGATGTGATTGTGTATGCTTGTTGGAGTAGAATCTTATAGATCCTTTCAAGCATGAACAAAGATTTCCTTTGAGACATTCAATACCAAGCACTGAAATTGTGTCAAACTATAAGTTATTGAGATTTATGTGGTATGACATAGGTTGTAATGACACCCATTCTTGAGGCTAGCACCAAGAACATGCTTTCCTTTTGTTGAAGATTAGGGCTATTTCTTGGATTTTTGAATTTCTCCAAGATGAAATGATTTTTTGACTTTTAGGCTCTTTGAGTTATCTTGCTCTGTGGACATCTTGATAAGGTTCTTATTGTTGAATTGATACTTCCATATTGAAAAAAAAATTAACTATCTTTGATTCCCTTCTTGCAAACGGATCCTTGTATGTCTCTTTTGTTTCCCTTCCTTTTGACTTCAGCACCTTAGCTTCGATAACATGTTGAAGAATATAGGGAAAATGCAATTAATATGACTCTTCTTTTCATGATAACTATTTGTGAGGCTTTTTTCAATTTTCCTTCTTATTCAAATCTTCACTTAATATTATTGTAGTGTGTCTTTGTTAGTTCATCAAATAGCTACCAAAACAAAGAGACAATAACACAATATGTTTTCATTCTACCAGGGCCAAAACCTCTCCCTCTTGGAGAGGAAAAACCGCACAAACGTTCTTCTTATAGAGATTCCAATTGATGAATACGAAGACCTTGACCCCTGAATTAATAGGCCACTCCAATACCAACACACCATTCTTCTTCCTTGACACTATTGAGACCATCATCATTTTTGCACCATCACCAAGGTATTCATCACTGAGATATTCATATGTATGGAGAGTTGTATGTAGATTCACTGATGACATGTTAGTCTCATCATAACTATTCCTTCATCAATATCATAACCTTTGTGACCATGTCTTCATTAAGAACAAGGTCATGACTGTGATAGGATTATGACTACTCCTTATTGTATGCTAAGATGGTGTTTCACTATGAGATCCTTCCATCATAATTATGGTGAGAGTATAATTATCCTTGTTATTGAGACTATTGAGATATTTATTGAGAACACAAGTGTGTTCTATTTTCACCGAGATCACCCTTGTCATTGCCATCTTTGCACCTTCTAATTATGCCAAGACTGTGAGTGTGTGTATCCCCTATAATATCCATATGAGATCATGTAGACACCTTCTCAAATGAAATGTTGTAACAGAGCCTTCATCTGAGGTCCCTGTTCCATTACTTGTCACTATAATTATTAGCAAAATTTCAGAGATATCCGAAGTTGCAGACGCTTATACGAAGTTTTGTCTTTTTGTGACTCTAACCACATATTTATAGGTGTTATTTCTCTATTTTTATCTGACATGTAAGGGTGAACTGATGTATCCCTATTTTTGAGCTGAATTGTCACTAATGTTTATTTTGAGTCTGACTTAACTATTTTCTTCATCATTTTGTAAGAAAACTTCTTTGTGCTTGTCTTGGAGGATTGTTCTTGTCTTGGAGGGATGTTTTAGACTTGTATATATTTCATATATTCTTAAGAAGATCTCTTTACACATGTATTTGACTCTTTGACTTTCCTAGACCTATGGAATGAGAAAGAAACCCATTCTTATAATTTCCAAAAATAATATTTCTTTTTCTTGACAAGTACAAAGATCAAAAGTACATTTGTAAATACCAAATCTAGTTACACTTTATATTAATATTTATTTTGAGGTCGACTTAACTATTTTATTCATCATTTTGTAGGGAGACTTATTCGTGCTTGTCTTGGAGGATTGTTTTTGTCTTGGAGGGATGTTCTAGAGTTGTGTATATTTCATATATGCTAAAGAAGAGCTCTTTACACATGTCTTTGACTCTTTGACTTTCCTAGACCTATGGAATGAGAAAGAAACTCATTCTTATAATTTACAAAATAATATTTCTTTCTCTTGACAAGTAAAAAGACCAAAATTACATTTGTAAATACCGAACCTAGTTACACTTTCTTTAACAATGTTTTTTTTTCTTTTCTCCACAATAATCATATAATTTCTTTAGTTTCATCTTAATTAATAATTTTTCCTCGATTCAAAACTTCACTCCTTCCCATCAAGCTAAGGTGCAAGGTTCTAAATGTTAAATGCTCATTTTCTTCCATTACAAGTTTTTTTCTTTGAGGGATGTTTCTGGTATTTAATGATGGTTTCCTACCCTTTTCTTCATAACTAATATTGTGATTACAATGTTTTTAGTTTTGGATGTTATAAGAGAAAAATATTTAGGTTTTTCTTCTCTACACCAGCCTAACTAGGTGCTTAATTACTTAATACTCTTTCACAGGTCAAAGAGGTTTCCTACATGCTCAACTTAACTATTTACCATGGAAACCTTGGATGCTAGGATCTCTGCAAGGGGCCCCTATTCTAGCTATAGTTGTTCTTCTTGGACTATGCACTATAAAATGTATTTTTTTAAATACTTTTCAACAATGAACTTGGGTATGTAATATAATATTTTCCTTATACCATAACAAGGGTTACTTTCCATTATTCTTTATTAGTTGCTTCTTGTATAAAATATGTGGCCTATGTTGGCATGAACAAGAGAATACTATGATATTGTCTGTTTCCAAGGAATATAATACTTTGTGCTTATAAATTTTCCATTTATCAGTACTTGCCAATTTATGTGTACAAATTAATTATATTTGAAAATTATTTAAGGCCTGTCTTAAAGGATGGAACACTAAACATCCTCTTGATTCATGAATGTTTAAATATGTATACAAAGACTCTTCCTTTTGTTTCTCTATACACTTTCATGTTACAAAATTTACTTCTTACTGTCTATAAGTTGTTTACTTACAATTTCTATTCTTTTTATTGTAGAAATCAACCCTTATGGCTGCAAGAAATTTTTACCAAAACTTTCATGCTAAATTTACATGGATGACTCTTCTTTTCGTGTATCATTTCCATTGTTATATTTTATTCTTTCTCTTCTTTTCCCTACAAGTTTAAAACTAGGTTGTAGGCCTAAAGGACTCCTGTTCTGCAGGACAATCAAGACCTCTTAGGACCTATTATAAAAATTCATAGGATTTCCTAGTGGACCAATTATATGGGTTTCTACCCTTGATATGTCAACTTTTTATCCTAGGCATGACTAATTAATTTATCGTCTTCTCTCTCTCTCTCTCTCTCTCTCTCTCTCTCTCTCTCTCTCTCTCTCTCTCTATATATATATTATATATATATATATAATATTATATATATATATATATATATATATATATATATATATTATATATATATATATATATATATAGATATATATATATGTATATATATATGTTATATATAATATATATATATATATATATATATATATATATATATATATATATATATATACATATATATATATCTATATATATCTATATATATATATATATATATATATATATATATATATATATATATATAGAGAGAGAGAGAAGAGAGAGAGAGAGAGAGAGAGAGAGAGAGAGAGAGAGAGAGAATTACATTAATTCTAATGCCACATATCGATTCCAAATAAAAAATACACGGGATTGATGATAACATATTTTCCCTACATTTCATTCAATAACAAGTAAGGACTGAAGATTATTCCTGTCTAGCCTTTCAGTTCTGAATCTTGGCATTATATGTTCTAGGTGGATTTCTGTGAGAAATATCCCTCTTCATTTTTGGTACTTCTTACTTTCATGTAACATGTTATTATGCACACGCAAAGTTGTAGAATCCATTTTCTTATAAACATTCATTAGACTTACTTAGTTTATTTAATATTCATAAGAAAACACAATATTTACATATCAATTCCCTGTCTATTTATTCCCATCCAAACAAAAACAAAACGATTTATTCAATAGAGATCCATTTTAGCAACAAACCATTAAACATAAAATTTAGCATCCATTTACTTATCTAGAACTTCCTAAAAATAAGATAAAGGCTTCAATGTTCCACCCAACCATGAAGTAGCTTTCACAGTTGGTTCCCCTCAAGCCCCACTTCTTATTGTCAGTAAAACAATTCATAGGTCTTGTACATAATTCACCTCCTAAACCCTTACAAGCATCCTGGTAATATATTGGGTTAAAACCAGTCTTTCTCTCCTATTGCTCCTACTAACAAAAGCAATTTTCTTTGTCTCCGACTGTTCTCCTATATAGATTCCACTTCATGACATTTATCTCCAATCATGAAAATTCTTCGGTGGCCTATCCCTTCCGAATTCTCAGAATCTTGGGAAAAGGTGGATTATTTTTCTTTCCTTTTCTTTCCTACCCCACTTCTTGGGCATAACTAACTTCAAAAAAAACCTTGATGGTTAGGATTTAGTTCTCACATGAGACACTCAATCCCATTTTCAAGAGTGTTAACATAGAAAAATAATTTCTCCTTTCATTTTTCAGAATAATTATTTACATCAGCATATCATATCATTTGTCTTTTAACTTTCTAGCCATAGTTAAGTGTAAAAGTCATAAAGTAACTTGTTCATGGGTATTATATCTCCCCTCCTCTTAAAATGGGACGTCATCTTCTATGTTTTCAAGACTCCCTTCTCTCCAGAACAACAAAGGAAAGCATCATTCATTTCATCCTCCATCTCCAAGATGGCCTCCTTAGAACCAAAGTGCTTTCATTACACTTTATCCTCGATATGGCTCAATTTGGAGTAAAAATCACTCATGTTTCCATTCTCATATACAATTTTAGCATGTCCCTACACATGCTTAGTAGTTGCTATTAATTTCTCACTTGTGTACCCAACAAGGGTCAAAAATATTAACATAATCACATCAACATTCATAATTAGCAACAATATTTTATCATACAATTATCTAGTGGATATTACAAGTGATATCGAATTTATTTAATAATTTTACTATGAAACCTCATATTTTTTTATCTTTTTTTTTTATCTATTAGACTAACCTAAGTACCCACGGGGGATTTGAACTGGTGACTTGTCGCAAGGAGTGCCTTAACAGCACACCCATTCACCATCAATCCAAAGCCCCGTGGGCACTATGAAACCGCATATTATGATAAGTTTCCAATTCCATTTTTATAAAATGAGCATAGTATTTTTACATATGATATACCTACCTTGTTTGCAACTATTTTTTGTCATATCCAATAGCATCGTCATGCTTCCCTCATGATTCCATAATATTAATTTTACATTAGTCTTGAATTCTTAAAGTTTAAGATAACTTTATTTCTATGTAATTTCCACAGTTGTCTTATCATTTTCTTACCATTTGAGTGGACTTAGTCACATACATTTTAAATAATTTGCCAATTTATTCTATTCCCTTCTTCCACCATTTATTTTTTGTATAAGGTTTGGTCAACATTTTATGCCTTTTATTTTCTTTTTTTTTTTCCCATTTGTCCTTCTAGAGCTCTATTTTTTTAATCCCTTTTCCTTCTTGACATTCAAAAACCATTGAGAATAAAATAGAAAAGACAAAATCCAAAGAAACCCCCATAAGAGCAGTAAGGAAAGATCAAGAAGCAGCATGTTCATGCTTTGAATTCAATGAAAGACAATGAAAAAAAGGAATTTGCATTAATAAATCATGCAAACATATTCCTCCTAACACACGTCACTCTCAAATTCCTCACAACTCACTTCCTAGAGTTCTTTACTTTTTTGTGCATTCATTCTTCTCTACACTACAGATTATTGGTCATGTTTAGAGGTTATATTTTTTTACATATGTGTAACAACTATGGATTCAATTCCTTTTTCACTTCCGTGGATGTCATTTTTCATAGCACACATAATGTCGGTATAGTTTTCTTGACATAATTAGTATCTTCTATAATCTCATTAGCTCGTACTCATATCATAAATTTAATCCACCATTTAACAATACTTCTAATGTTCCCATAATAAAAAATAATATTGGATATTTTTAGGATACTTATCTATAGAACCATTAACTGGTAGCATATGACACTTACCAAGTTGGCACAACACACACACTAACAGGCATAATTGTCAACTGTGCCAATCTCCCATCAACACCCCCCCGCCCTTTTCTTCTAGTGTTTTATTTTCTTAAAATCACCTACCATAACTACATTGGCTCCCCAACTAGTTTCTCATTTGTTCTTGGTCACATTTTTACCATTTCACTATTAATCATCTAATTCATGTTAGGGCACATGTAAAACCATTACTGTATGCATCTAACATTCCATTATTTGGTATATTTTTAATGAAAAAGCATATATTGTTACTCATTATCTTATCACATATTTCCTGAGTTCTTAAAAAAACACATCTAGCTAGTAGAACTAGGTTAAGATATTTTCCCATCTTAGTTATGACTACATCATTTAGCCATAAACATTTTGAATTTTCTACTAGGTAGTTTCAAAAAATCTAGCCAGCTTTTTTCCTTCTTATCATGCTACAACAACTCAAATCATTTTTTTTATATGGGTTGTAATTAACAACCATTCCATTCAAACATAATTTTCTTGTCAAATTAAATTTCTTTATGTCGTGCATTTGTTGTAAAATTAGTCAATTAAAGAAAGTTGCGATGAATTTACTATATGATTTACAATCCTCATAAAGATTTGATGCCCACTGCATCCTTCAGGTATATGTTAATCCAGGGTGACTTTGACCTTTCTAGGGTCTGTGGCAATTTCTTCTTATGAAATTTACATGTTCTCAAGATTAACTTTGGTCTTGATTACTCCATACTAACTAAATTTGACAAAAAAAACCTATATTTTACTAGGTATTTGTAGCACCATTCATAAGAACTTCCATATCTATTTAGTGTCTTGGAGTAACCCAAAACTTCTTGTCTTGTTATTTTCAACTTAAAAGTATGAATTACTTCATTTTCGTTGCTACTTTTAAGGCTAATATTATTACAAACATGAAATATTATGATATTCTTTTTCAACTTGCTAATATTTTGATCATTTGAAAAAAAAATTAAACAATAATTACCTATCTTTTCATGCATCTTTTCTCAGCATATTTTGTTGTCACTTTTTCTAGGAAATTCCCCATCATATAGTCACATTCTCTATGATTCAAGAAATTTAGGCTTATATTTTAAAAAAATAATCTTTGTGACTCCTTGATAGGAGTAGAAAATATTCCTTTCAATTTTGTAAAGGTTATAGAATGCCAGGAAAAATTCTTACTTGACATTGTGGAAAATGTTAAGACTTCCAACGATTCCTACTACAATCTCCATTCTTAATGGTTATTAGAAAATTATTAACCATTCTACAATTGTAGCATGTTTCTAGTGTTTTTCCCACAAGGAAACACCTTGGTTAAAAATATTTCTTAATTTACTAAGTCTTCCATAGTTCTTATGAGTTACAAAACTCAAGACATATTTATGCCAGCTACGAGAGTTTTTTTAAATCATTTATTATCACAATTGGCGCACTCATACTTGAGTTATTCTAATATATTTTTTTTTTTCTTTTGGTGCTTGTATATATATACAAGTTTATACAAATGCCAACGTTGATTTCATGTCCCCAATTTTGTAAGTGTGGGAATTTCGCCCAATTTTAGTAATAATATTAAAAATGGGAAAATATTATTTTGGAGAAAGGTGGAAATTATTATTTTATTGGAGATTGGTGAAAATTTATTATTTTATTAAAATGGAGGAAAAAGTCAGTGGCAAATGGCCCCCACCAATAAAATAATAATTAAAAAGGGAGTTTAGAAGCATGGGGGGAAATTATAAAAGGAGGATGGACTTATTTGTTAATCATCTTTTATTCATCTAATTTCTTGAGATTGACCTCTCTCTTGGAGGTTGTTCAACACAAGAAAAGAAAAGTTGTTTAGATCAAGAGTTTCAAGAGAAACTCACCCTCATGTTGGAGAACTTCGAGTGTCTCCCTAGTCAGGCCTTGGGGAGTCTAATTTAGGACATCCATTGGAGTTAGTTGCAAAGATTTCCATCAGCCATTCACACTAGCTGGGTGTAGAAGAATAACTATAGTGATTATTTGGAGTAGCTCTCTTTATTTGTAGGTTCTGGGCATTTGCAAGATTTTTTCTCTTAGCGAGATGAGGAGATTGGCAAGAATTTATAGGGATACAACAATGATATATTATATGGTCAAATTCTTATTTTTCTTGTAGCTTCACTGGGGTTGTTAGTTAGAATATAATAGAGGTTTGGGGATGGAAATATAGCTGGAATTTGGTAGGGAATTAGATCTATTTCTAGAGGATCCTTTTAGTTATTTCTAGAGGTAGATTTTGATCATTTTTTGAGGTGATTTCCTGTTAGATGTAGATTTTGATAGTCTAGGATTTTCACACTAAACTGAGACTTTAGGGATCAACTAGAATCCGCCCAAGATTTTTCTAGGTTTTTCTGTGTTTTGTGAAAGGATTCTATGGTTAAAATTCCATAATTTTTCAGGTAGTATTCTGTCTCGAAATTGGCATTCCTTCAGTAGTGGGTTTTATGAGTAAAGTGGGTAACTCACACCACTTGGTGGGCTTGAAATTGGTTTGGAGTTAATCCAAACCATTTCTTGGTTTTTATGGATTTGGTGTAAGGAGACTCACATTAAAATTTCAGAATTTTTGGAGTGGTATTGAGGGAAGAAACTCCAATTCACCTCTAACAGTAGTAACAAAACTTTTTGGGAGTGCAATTTACCAGTTTGACCCATTTCCAACCTTATGGATACACATATTTAACATAGGTTTTCATTCTTGCAAAACAAATCCTAGGTTCTATCATTCTGGTCTATTTGTACCCATTTCTAGCATTGATATTAATATAATGACTCAGATTCACTGCTCATATTTTGTGGTCATTATGCATGCATGTGTGAATTTCTTATTGTTGTAGCTTAGTGCATGTCTTTATTATTTACTGTTATTTTCCATTGGGAAAATTACACTTGAGTATACCTAAATAGACTCCATAAATACACCATATATTTTAATTTTGTTATATAGATTTATCAACCTCTCTTATAATCATGTTTTGTGTTGATATATGGATACCTTAACAATGTCCTATATATTCTTTTATTTTTTTTATATATTCTAGGTTTTCCTTCATTCCAATCACAAATTCCAAACCTATTTATTTATAATGAAGGTTTTTCATACCTTCCAACTATATAGAGTGTGATTATTCTCTTATTTAAACCGTTAAGTATATGTATAAACATATAATTTTGTAATCCTTGCCATTACATAGCTTTTCTCCAACGTCCTTCATTCAAAATATACACACTTAATGTTTAGCTAAATTTTATATTAGTTTTGTATGATTTTTAGTTTAAACACTTTATAACATCATTGTGAGCTTCATCCCATTTCAGTTTACCAATTTACTATTCTGTTGTAGTCCCTAACTTTTAATTTCCCTATACATATTTCTTTCATCCTTCTCATTTTCTTAACTCTTTATTTTTGCAAGACCTTTTGGTAACACCTAGTGCTTGGAACTATTTCTCAATAAGTTCGAATAGATATCTAATACAAGATATCTATGTATATCAATCTTATAAGTTATGTACCCAAAATTATTGGGTGCAAAACAAAAGAAGTTCTCACAATATTAGTAGTACAATATAGGTTTGGCTTAAGTGAAGCATATATATCTTTTTTTTATTCCAAAATGCATCGAAAATAAAAATAAAAAATAAAAAAAAATAGACACACCTAGTAAGAAACCAGAAATCTCTATTATGACACATGAAGAAGATGAAGAAATGCAACACCATGTATCAAAATTACGAGACCAAGTGAAACAAATTTCGCTCCCATAAAGAGTAACCAGAAATGAATTGGAAGTGATGATGAATGTTAAGATGGATGGTTTAGAAGTAAAAATAAAAAGGGACATGGAAGGTTTTATGGATGGTTTAAAAGCATATATGGGAGTTTTTAAAGTAGATGGATGTGGTGAATGTTAAATTGGAATGGTTGACAAATTTGTTGCAAGAAAGGCTTCTTGGTGGTGACAAGGTAATCCATGAAAATCATGATGAGGACAAAACAAATATGAATTATTATTTTAGAGACTCTAATGTTGGGTTCAAGACCAACCACATTCCAAATATCGATATGAGGAATTTTGATGGCAAGGATCCAGTAACATGGATACTATAGATGAAGCAATATTTTGATCTCCGTGATGTGCAACAAACACAAAAGGTACATATTACATATTTATATTTAGAACCTAATTATTTTATATCGTATCAATGAATTTTTTTCTCGTAAACCACTTGCCACTTGGTCAATTTTATGAAGAAAATGATAAATCATTATGAGGATACAAATATCAACACCTTCTTTGGCCAATTAATAAATCTCAGACAAAAGGGTTCAATGGTAGAGCATATTGAGGACTTCCAAAAATTCAATATCAGGGTGACGAATATTCTATAGGAGCATATGATTGATGTCTTCATAGGGACTTTAAAGGATAACATCCAACGTGCGGTCCACCTTTGGGAACCTCATTCATTGGAGAAGGAATTCAGGGTCACAAGAAAAGTTGAAAGAAAAATTATGGCAACAAGGATGTCTACCACTCACAAACATAAATATGAAGTGTTGCTTCTCCTAGCCTTCCACAACCTACAATCTTGATACCACAACAATTGGATGAAAAAAGAGAAAAAGGGATTTGTTATAGTTGTGATATAAAAAACACTAAAGATCATAAGTGTGATGAGAAGAAATTATTATATTCAGACTATGAAGAGAAGGAAGAGAAGGAACAAGAAACATCAAAAGAGGAGGATATACATCATGAAGCAATCCTAGATAAAGAAGAGAAATGAATCCAACCATATTTTGTACTGCATTTGTGGGAATTACCACTCTTCAAACTCTCAAGATAGAAGGATATATGAAGAAGAAAAATGTAATAGTGTTGATTAATTTGGGTAGTACCCATAATTTCATTCATTGTAAGATAGCCAACGATTTGAATTGCTTTCCATATCCATCATGAGAGTGTCAAGTGATGGTTGCAAATGGACGAACTATATATTTATCTAGAAAGTGCCATAATATCAAGCTAACCATTGTACAAATTTACAGGGTAAGTTCCTCAGACAAAATACTAAAGGAAACCACTTACAAATAGATCACAGATCAAATACACTAGTATTCTTGAAGTTCTTAAAACCCTCAAAGACGGAAACAGTCCACAACTTGAGCCAACGTAGTCACTTTAGGCAATTTATTAATAAAAGAATGAAAATTTACTTAAGCTTATGTCGTGAATGGTTCCCCTACAAATGACCCTCCATGCTCTTTAAATAGAGATCATGGACCAATCGAGTGGTAAGCCACATATCAAGTGTCGGTTATACCGAGGAGAGAATGAACCATCGGATCACTTCATGTCTAGAATATGTCATGACCGTTGGATTGTAAGTTACAATTATACATAGTAAAGAAATACACTTTACCTAACTCTACACTAGACCAACTTATACTTAACTATTTCCTATGTGTCAGAATATCCTAACATCCCCCCTTAAGAACAACTTGGGATATGATTGAAGGATGTACAAATATGACACAACAGGAGAAGGAAGGAGGCATTAAAGCCTATCCTCCCTTAGTGACAACTTCCTGAATTCCAACCATAAATCAAAGTTTAGTAAACTTCGCCTATAAAAGAGCCTTTGTAAAGATGTCTGCAACTTGATCATCTATTGAACAATATTGCACTTCAAGAACATGGTCATGAATTAGCTTTCTGATGAAGTGCATGTGTAGTTCAATGTGTTTACTACGTTTATGTTGGACTGGATCTTTTCATAGTTCAATGGCACTTTGATTATCACACCAAAGTGTAGTCGGATGATGCTGCTAAAAGCCAAACTTTGATAGGACCTGACGAAGCCACAGGGCTTCCTTACTAGCTTCTATGACACCACGATCCTCTGCTTCTACTGAAGAAAGAGAAATTGCACTTTATTTCTTGCAAGCCCATGTAATAGGTCTTGAAGCAAGAGTGAACACATAACCTGCAGTAGACTTTTGATCATTAGGGTCACCAACCCAATCGGAATCAATGAAACCAACCAATAGAGGAGATGCTTCTACACTATAATGAATCCCAAACTGAACTATACCTCAAACATAATGAAGTATTCCTTTAGTTGCTTTCCAATGATTTTCATGTGGGTTTTGCATAACCTTATCAATAAGGCCAACATCAAAGGAAAGATTAGGACAAGTATGGGTCACATACAATTGTTTTCCTACAAGTGATGGTATAAGGTAGCATCAATTTTAGAGGAAGCACAAGTGACTCAAATTTTCGCTCCAGACTGAAAGGGAGAAGGTGCTGGCTTACAGTCTTCCATGTGAAAGTGGTGTAGAAGATCACAGGCATAATTGGACTGGGAAAAGGAAATACCTTCCTTGGTTTGCAAGACTTGAAGACTAAGAAAATAATGCGAGTGTCCTAAGTATGTCATTTCAAGATTATTTTTAAGGCTATACTTCACATGGTTTATAATGTTGGGATCACTACCAGAAGGATAAGATCATCAACATAAAGAATAAGAATGATAAGAGACTTGACCACTTTCTTGGTGTATACAGTATTGTCAGAATGACACCTAGAAAATCTAGTATCTAAAAGAAAGCTATACATTTTGGCATACCAAGCCTAAGGGGCTTGCTTGAGACCATAAAGGGATTTCTTAAGCTGACATACAAGGCTAGAGTCTATTTGTATAAATCTAGTAGGTTTTTCCATATAGATTTTTTTATGCAAGTCCCCATGCAAGAAGGCAGATTTAACATCCATCTGCTGGACTTCCCATTTGAAAGAGGTAACAAGGGAAAGAACAAGGCAGATAGAGCTCATTTTGACAACATGGGAGAAGGTTTCAGTATATTCAATGCCTTCAACTTGTGAAAAGCCCTTAGCAAAAATATGAGCTTTATATTTATCAACTTTTCCATATGGTTCATACTTGGTTCTATAAACCCATTTGCATCTAGCAAATTTTCATCCCTTTGGAAAAGGAACAAAATCCCATGTATCATTTGCCAATAATGAACAATATTCTTCATGCATAGCTGTGTCCTAATCTGGATGGCTTAAAGCTTCTGCAAAGGTGTCAGGATCATAATTTTTTGAAGCTTGAGCCAGTAAAGAAGAGGCTTTATCAAATTGAGAATGTCTACGTCATTGATCTGTAGGATCGTCTGCAAGAGCACCTGCTACATCTTGAGTAGCACGGACCCATTTTGGAAGCTGAGGAGCTGAAGGAGGATCCTTAGAAGGTGGGGGAGGATTATCATCCTTGTTTTCATCATCTGAAGAAGAAATATTTTCAGAAGTAGAAGGGATAGAGAGAGGTGGCACATCAGTCGAACTAGGCTTGTAGTCCAATATATTTTCAACAAAATTTACATCTCTTCTAATGATAACATTTTTTGACTTAAGTGGAATAAGTCTATATCCTTTGACATCTTCATAATATCCAACAAAAATAAAATTTTCACTCTTAGGTTCTAAAGCTTTATGTTTCTCATTTGGAATATGGGCCCATGCTTCACTTCCAAAAACACGAAAGTGACTTACATCTAGTTTAATTGAGCTCCATGCTTCTTCTAGAGTGATATACTTTAGAGCCTTAGTAGGAGTGTGATTTACTATGTAATTTGCATAGTTAATTGCTTCTGCCCAAAAATTAAGACTAAGTTCTTTAGATTGAAGCATACAATTATCCATATCCTTTAAGGTGTTATTCTTCCTTTCAGCTACACCATTTTGTTGTGGAGTATATGGAACAACATGTTGCATTTGAAAACCATTCTCAGTGCAAAATTTGATGAATTTGTTGTTAACATATTTTCCGCCATTACCAAATCTTAGCTTAAGTATTTGATGTCTAGATTTTTTTTCAACAAAGGCCTTAAAGGCCAAGAACATGTTAAATACTTCACTCTTGAGTTTTAAGAAGTATACCCAAGTGCATCTGGAGAAATCATCAATCAATGTTAAGAAATAGTTGTAGCCAGAGAATGAAACAGTTGGAAGTGGACCACATAAGTCACTATGCACAAGCTGTAAAGGGGTTGAGGTGTGCCAACAGGCATGTTCTCCAAAACTATCCCAATGATGTTTTCCGAGTACACATCCGAAAGAAACACCATCTCTGCAAGATACCATTGGAAGACATGTCACCATATTTTCTTTACATAGATTCTGAAGGGAGAAATAGTCTAATGACCAAATCTCTCATGCCAAATTTTGCTCACTTCATCATTATGAGAAATAAATACCGAAGAAATATTCGATGACCCAAAGTTATTAAACTTATACAACCTTGTAGAATCATCAACAATGCCAGCAGCTAAAATCTATCTAGGATCTCTTAGGTTCTTAATTACAACATCGTGAGGTGAAAACTCAACAATTTTACCTTCACCTGAATGAGTTATCTGATATACAGATAGAAGGTTGCAGGATAAAGTTGGAAAACATAATACATCATTAAATTGACCATTGTCTTGATGAAAAATTCCAGTCCCTGCAACACTAAGAGATTTATCATCACCAACATATATATGTTTGGTGTTACAATCATTTAAAGAAGAAAACATAACTTTGTTTTTGGCCATGTGATAAGAAGCTCCAGAATCAATGAGCCACTCATGAGAATGAGAAGAAGAAGATACATTTAGTGCATAACCAGACCGAGATGCTTGACAACCACATCCAGAAAGCATTATTCCTGAAGATGAAGTTGAAGTTCAAGAGTGTTCCAAATGGATGTTATGCTTCTTCATTGCTGCTTCCAAGGTTTCCATCTTCTTGAAGCATTTGGATTCTAAGTGGCCATCTCGATTACAAAAGTGGCAATGTCTATCAATATGCTTTCCTTTTTTTTATTTTCCTTATCATTTTGTTGAAATGATTTTTCATTTTGAGATTGAAATTGCTTAAGACCCTTGTTTGGTTTAGGACCATTCTTTTTAGGATACTTCTTCTTAGGATTCTTTGAATTTGGTTGTTGTTGGGTGGCTAAGGCTTTCGTAGAAGAGTTTCCAAGATTAAGAAGACCAAGATATAAGAACTTTTCTTGTTCTCTTATTAAAGAATCACAAAAGGCATCAAAAGAGGGGGACTTATAGTCTTGTCCTTGAGAAATAAAGGCTTCTCTAGTAGAATGGAAGGTAGAGACAAACACAGAGTAGGCTGGTCCCAACTTAGTAAGAATGGAATAGATAAGGCTACCATCTTCTTTCTTAACCTTAACACATTCTAAGAAAAGTCTAAGGGTCTTGAACTTGGACAAAAAATATTCAATGGAAGAAAAAATATTGGGGTCCAATGTGAGCAACTCATTTTCAAGTTGATGGGCTCTAATTTCATTTTTAATTCCAAAAACTTTAGTGAGTTGTTTCATTGCCTCATTAGGAGTATCAAGTTCTACAATATGGAATCTAAGGTTTGGAGAAATACACATCCCTATCAAAACATGTGCTTGTCTTTCATATTTTCCCATTTGGCTGCCTTATCTTCATCTTGAGGTTTTGTTGCTTGGCTTGAGGCTATTCTATAAAGACCTTTACTTCTAAGTAAATCCACAATGTAGGATCACCATTGGAAATAGTTGGTGTTGTCAAGAATAAATTGGCATGGACTTTCAATTTTAACAAAGACTAAAGCTGTAGATGTTGAAACTAAGTGTTCCAATGGAAAGATCTCAAAAAATTATGTCGATTAAAAAAAACATGCCTCTGAGAATGGCTTCCGGATGAAGAAGTTATAGCTTTTTGAAGAAAAGTTGTTGAATATGACGACAAAGTGCGTCACTGTGCGGAAATTAATGATAATGTTATATTTAAAAAAAATCACCCCCCTCCCCCATCCAAACTTAATCTAATTAGCTCACTTTTAAAAAAGAAAAATATGTAACTCACATTTATAAATAATGAAAATCACTTTCATAATGGTACTTTATGAGCTACCCACTAAATTGCAACTTAAATAAAAGATAAAGAGACTTTAGAATTATAAGTGAATCACTTTTTATAATGGGTGAGAACAATTTTACATAAAATTACTTTAAAACATAAGTTACATGTGTTTTTTTTCTAAAGCAACTCAACAAAAAGAAAAACTTGAACTCGGGACCTCTATTCTCATAAAGTAACTTTGGACCAAGTGAGTTAGTTTAAAATGTTAGTAATTTTTGGAAAAGAGGAAGGGGTTTTGTTTTTTTAGTCACTAAAGAGTTGGGGTGCATGCTTACTTGAAAAAAACTCTTTTTCTTCCTACAAAATAAAAACCACAAAACCCAACACACAAATAAAAAAAAAACAAACCTTATGGCTTGAAGTTTGCTTTAGCTGGAAACTAAATATTTCCTCAATGTTTCTGATTTTCTAAGATCACACTAAGGTGCGGTGGAAAAGAGCATACGCATGAGAAAAATCCTTCCTTTCTGTTTCTAATTTTACCAGATCACACAAAGTCATGGAGCCAAGAGCATACACAGAAATGAAAGGTATAGATCCCGTAAAAAATACGAAGAGCTAAATAAACTGAAATAAACAGAGAGATGAATATCTAGAACTACAACTAAAGACTGTATAACTCAAGATCTTTAAAATGACGTAGCCAGGGCTGCCGGAAAGATTTTTGTGTGAAACGAATGGGGTTCCTCACTGGAACAGATGCTCCTAACACAATAGAGTAGTCCTCTTAGCCCAAAAGCAATTAGAAATAGTAGATCTAGGAAACAAAAGTTAGATGCAGTTGTACCAGCTTCAAATTTGGATCACCAATGGATGCGGCCCTCAAATAGCTCTGATACCATGTAGGAATTTATAAGGTAAGTTCCTCAGACAAAACACCAGAGGACACTACTCACAAATAGATCACAGATAAAATACACTAGTATTGTTGATGTGGTTAAAACCCTCAAAGACGGAAACTATCCATGGCTTGAGCCAATGCGGCCACTTCAAGCAATTTATTAATAAAAGAATGAAAATTTACATAAGCTTCTCTAATGAATGGTTCCCCTACAAATGGCCCTCCATTATCTTTAAATAGAGATCATGCACTAATCAGGTGTTCAGCCACGAATCAAGTGTCAGTAATACCGAGGAGAGAATGAACCATCAGATCACTTCATGTTTAGAACATATCGTGACCGTCAAATTGTAAGTTACAAATGTACATAGTAAAGAAACACACTTTACCTAACTCTATACTAGACCAAGTTATACTTAACTATTTCCTATGTGTCGGAACATCCTAACAACCATGGGGGTAAATTTGGTGAGTAGTCCAATGCTTTCCATTCCAATGGCTAGTGTTGATGTTGTACTAGGAGTCCAATGGTTAAAATCTTTGGGGATGATAGCTTTTAATTTTCAAGAAATTTCTTGAAATTTTTGAAGGAAGGAAATGAATTTTAATTAAGGGGTATCACATGAAAACTGGGAAGATAATCATAACTAATGGCATGAAAAGGCTTGTAAAGAAAGAAAAATGGGGCGTAATTGCATAATTATGCTCGCTAGAGGTTCAAACATCAAAATCATCTATTTCTCCAAATCTCCAAAACATATTGGGAAATCATTGGAAGTTATTTGAGACTCCCAAAGGCCTCCCACCTATTCCTGATCATGATTATGCTATTCACTTGATTCTAGGAAGTGTTCCTCCAAACATCAGACCTTACAAATATCCCTATTCCCAAAACAGTGAAATTGAACATATGGTTGTAGAAATGCTAGAGGTTGGTATAATTCAACCTAGTCAAAGTTATTTCTCTGCTCCATTTGTATTGTTGCACAAGAAGGATGGATCATGGCATATGTGTCAGAATTATAGGGACATCAACAAGCTCATTATTACAAATAAAGTCCCCATTCATGTCATTGATGAATTGTTGGATAAATTACATGGAGAAATTTACTTCACCAAGTTGGATCTTCATTCAGGATATCATCAAATTAGAATGAAGACTAAAGGCATTCTAAAAAAACACCCAAAACTCATGAAGGTCATTATGAGTTTTTGGTCATGCCTTTTGGCCTTACTAATGCACCTTCCACATATCAAGGTTTGATGAATTCCATTTTCAAACCCTACCTTAGAAAATGTTTGTTATTATCTTTTGATGATATACTAATCTACAGTAAGTCTTGGAAGGATCATGTTTAGTGTGTTAAAAGGTGCTCAAACTATTGGAGGAGAAACAATTATATGCAAAAACCTCCAAATGTTTCTTTGGAGTACAGGAGGTGGAATATTTGGGTCATATTGTATCTCATTAGGGTGTTAAGGTAGACCCTAGCAAAATTAAATCCATTAATAAATGGAAAATCCCCATAACCCTAAAGCATATTCGAGGCTTTCTTAGGTTGACAAGGTATTATCACAAGTTTGTTAAGAATTATGGGAGAGAAATAGCACCTCTAACAACATTACTAAATAAATATGCATTTTTTGGACTCTAAAAGAAACTAAGGCCATTCAACATCTTAAAGAGGCAATGTTCCAAGCACCAGTCTTAGCTATGCCATACTTCACAAAAACATTTATCATTAAATGTGATGCCTCAGGAAATGTAGTTGGTGTTGTTTTAATGCAAGAAAGAATCCCCGTTTCTTTTGAAATTAGTCCAATCAAAGTAAAGTATTTACAAAAACATATTTATGAGAAGGAAATGTTAGCAATACTACATGCACTAAAGTAAGGATGACCTTACCTAATGGGAAGACACTTCAAGGTAAAATAATATCATGATAGTCTTAAATACTTGTTGGAACAAATAGTATCTTTAGAATAGTAGCAAAGATGGGTCACAAATATGTTGGGTTATGACTTTGAAATCATCTATAGAAAAGGAAGCAAGATGTTATTGCAAATGCACTCTCAAGAAAGGATGAGAATGTGGAAGCATTTATTTGTTACATTTCTATTATCCAACTTGATTGGATAACTGAATCAAGGGATGAGTGGAATAATGAAGAAGAGGTGTTTGGCACTAATTCAAAAGTTTCAACAAGATCCTAGTATATCTTATACATTTATCTAGAAAAATGATTCATTATGGTACATAGATCATTTATATATTTGTATGAATTCCAAACTCAAACAAAAGATTGTTTTCAAATTTCACACCCCCCCTTTAGGAGGGCACTCAGGATTTTTAAAAACTCACTGTAGGGTCAAGAAGGAATTTTTTTTGGATGACCTTAAATTTGATATTTAGAAGTTTTTGGTATAATGTATGGTTTACCAAAAAAAAAAAAAAAAAAGACAATTAAGAACCCGAGCTTGTTACAACCTTTAGTCATTCCAATTCAGTGTTGGGACGAGGTCTCAATGGATTTTATCACAATTTCACCCAAGTCTGAAGGAAAGAGTGCCGTCATGGTGGTAGTTCATAAGATTACAATGGATTCACACTTTTGTGAATTAACTTATCCATTTAAATCAAATAAAGTTGCTATTGCATTTATGGAAACAATTCAAAACCTAAATGGAAACCCAAATATTATTGTAAGTGAAAGAGATTCCATTTTGACTAGAAATTTTTGGATGAAAATATTTTCCTTCCTTGGAACTCAATTAGCTCATAGCTCATCTTACCATCCTCAATGTGATGGGAAAACTAAGATAGTGAACAAATGTTTGGAAAGTTATCTTCATTACTTTTTATCTAATAAACAAACATGATGGTTCAAGTTGTTACCACTAGATAAATGGTGGTATAATACTTCCTTCCATACTGCAGCAAAAATGACCCCATTTATGGCACTTTATGGATATCATCCAACATCCATCACACCATCTTCAAGAGATAATTTTAAGATTCAAGCAGTGAAAGATCACATTGAGCATCAACAAAAGTTTCTTCAACTATTAAAGGATAACCTCACTCTTGTGTAGAATCGAATGAAACAACATGTAGATCAACATCGCAATGAAAGAATTTTTGATGTAGGTGGTTGCCTATTTTTATAGCTACAAGCATACAAACAAATGTCCCTCAATCAAGATAAAAAGGATAATAAATTATCACCCAAGTATTATGGTCCTTACAAGGTGTTGCAAAAGATTGGTACTATGACATACAAATTGAGTTGCTTCCATCATCTCAAGTACACCCATTTTTTTGTGTTTCATGCTTAAAGAACATTATTAGTGACAAGCTCCCAATTCAAATAGTATCGCCAAAAATTGATGAAGAAGGAAAAATCATATTTGATCTTAAACAAGCCATGGAAACAAGAACCTGACACTGTGGAATCGATTAACTTCAGAGTATCTCATTAAGTGGAAGAACTTACCTGCTAAAGATTCCATAAGGGATGATGATAATTTTATACAAAAGCAACTAGAACTACTCAAGCACTGAGGAAAACACTTTTTTGAAGGGGAGAGGCATGTTAGGTCCCTATAATACTAGTGTATCCGCCTTATTGTTATTGTTAGTGTAGTCCCCTATTGTTATTGTTGTACCCATGTATCACCTATATTGTTATTGTTGTGCCCCATAGAAGCCCACTATTATTATTGTTGTTCCCTTAGATTATTATTGTTATGTAGGCTCTAATTATATTATAACCCCTTAGACTCATATATATAACAAGGAGGTCTAATCATTTGTATCCTCCCAAAATTGTTCATTTATGTGATGTAAAGGATGTTTCCACCTCAAAGAGGATATTTCTCAAGTTGATGATCTATATTTTCCTCAGTTTTGTGAGTTGGATGCATAACACAAAATTATACCAAACCCAACATTGTATTGTAATATTTTTCTTGATTTCCCAATAAAGAAATTTTCTTTTCTAGATTTTGAATGCTAGCTACTTCAAAATTACACTTATCAATTGTGGCATTAGAAATTGTTAGGATAACATAAATTAAATAAGTTAGTTTGGCCCTTTTTGTATCAAGTACATTTTCATCAATGGTACAAATTAATCCCTATATTATCTAGGTCAACTATTTTCCTATTCTAGGTTTGTTTCACTACAGTCGACCTACTCATATTATAGGTTATAAATTATATACCAACAACAAATTTGTCAAGATTTAGGATACTTTTCTCAACCTAAGATGTTATATTCGCTATATTGCATGTTGTGACTACTTGTTTCATTTCAACAATTGTATCCTTAAAACGTTTTTCCTTTGTTTTTGCTTAGTTTAGGGGTAATCAAATCCTCTTAACTCAATAAAGCTACTTGGAGGTGTTTTGTCTTGTTGTGTTGTTTACTCTAGGGTTTTCTCAACATATTTGTTTCTCCTTTGTGTTTATACTTTTTTATAGAAGCTGTTTGAAATTTTTCTAGTTGTGATATTTTTCCTCGTTTAGTTTATCTTGTTGTTCTTTCTTTTGAGCTTAATCTTCTCATGTTTGTTTTACGTCTACTTGAAGTATTTCATTTTCAATATTTTCAACCTCTTCCTTCATTTATTTTCTCTCTCCCTATGCTTTATTAGCTTCCTTTTTTTTTATCATACTCATATTTGATTCTCTATTCTTCTTCCTATATTATTCTTTCTTTGAAATTTTTCTTTTCCTCTTTAACTAGTTTATGCTTTATCCTCTCCATTTTTTTTGAAGGCATATTGTAGGTGGAATTAAATTCTTTTTATTTTATCATTTATCACACTTCCTTCCATATTACAACATTCCCAAATGGAAACATGACCCCATCTCTTGTATGCAAAGGCCATGTTATTAACACTGTGATGGTGTGTTTGGCAACTAGATCCAAGGGATATTGTTTAGTAAATTTCCCTTATGGAAATCTATACTCTAATGTTGTGATTTTATCTTGTAATACATGCTTGGGGTTGAGTAACCCATAATTCCCAATATGCATGTTGTACAAGATAAAGTTCCTTTTTCAAGAATCCTTGGATAGTGTAGAATTGAAGCCTTGCAAGATTGTCTGAGAAAGAATATCTCCCAAAATCAACATATTACGAACATATTTTGGTAAAATATGGTGAGGATTACTGACCCCGCAGATTCTTAAACATGTGAAATTATCTTGTAAACACCAATTTCCTATGCATCTCAGTTGTCTAATTACCTCTCTATTTATCTTGTGACATTATTTGCAAGAAACCATTTTGTAGAGGGGTTCTAAAATATAGGCACATAGTTGAGCATAATTCCTCTTATATTTATTTTCCCATATTGCTTGGTAGTACACATGTAATAGTGTCTTTTCCATGTTATATGTCTAGTCTAACCTTGGGAAAGGGTTGTTGGCACATATTATATCGAAAAAATAAGAAGTTGTGTAGAATTTTGGTGGAAACCTAGATTTAGATTTTTCTTTTGGGCACTATCAATAGCTCTATTTAATGAGTGCAAAAAAGTGGCATCCCTGTTGAATATTCCTCATGTTGGGATACTTATACAAACCAAAGGCACCAATGCATCCTTAAAGTGAATATAATTTTGTTCCACATACAATATAGACATAAGAGCCATGGCATAGATTTATGGGTCTCTTAGGTTAATCATTGTGTATGTCCCATCTATCTTTCCAAAAATAAATTCAACTTCAACCCACCAACTTGTTAAGATATTCTTAATGTCATGATATTGATGAAACTTCTCCACTAGGCCAATCATCATATGCTTTTTAGGCGATGTAACCTATAGTATGTTTCAAGCTCAAATTATTGATAATAGGTTGCACACCTACCCTCATCATTTGTTATAACTCTATTTTCAACATTGGTGAGACTAATTATTCATGTTATGGCTTCTAATCATGGAACTATATGGTTCTAGGTGTAATGGTATGTAGATTTGATCTCATAATATTAATAAATACCATGTCAACTACATCTAGATAGTCCTCTTAACCTAACCCAGTAAAATGGCTTTGAGAATATATTAGGGCTTTTTTCTGTATTCAAGCTTCTGTGATCCATAATGAATTAAACAAAGTCTTTTGGTAGAAATCACATGAGAGAATTTTTTGGCCGACGCGTTCGAACCGACAAGTGTGGTTCATCATCGGGACCAGATGAAGAGGCATACCATGGCAAAGGCTTAAATAGAGAGTAATGTAGAGACATAATTTCAAGTAATGAATATATTGAACAACAGTGTTTAAATTATAATATTAATATATTAATAACAATATTATTAACAGCTATATTAACGGCTAGCTTTCAAAAATATATTTAAATGATGATATTATTTCTTTAATTTATTAAAAATATTAATAGGTAACAGCTATATTAAATGACTAGTTTTTGAAAAATAATATTTAAATTAATTTATTCAAAACAAAATATTACTAGTTCTTGAAAAATAATATTTTAAATAATGATATTAGTTTATTAATTTATTAAATATTAATATGTAACAGCTATATTAAACAGCTATTTTTTGAAAAAATTATTTAAAATAATGATATTATTTCATTAATTTATTAAAAATATTAATAGGCAATGACTATATTAAATGGCTAGTTTTTGAAAAATAATATTTAAAATTAATTTATTAAAACCAAATATTGCTAGTTGTTGAAAAGTAATATTTAAATAATGATATTAGTTTATTAATTGATTAAAATATTAATATGTAATGGCTATATTAAATAGCTAGTTCTTGAAAAATACTATTTAAACTGTGATATTAGTTTATTAAATATTACTAGTTTTTGAAAAATTCTCTCATATGATTTCTGTCGGAAGACTTTGTTTAATATATTAGGGCTTTTGTGTCCTTGTATAGGGGGCACATTGGTTTATTGTCAAGTTTTAACAACTAAATTATAATAAAATATTATGTTATGGTTTCCATATCCCTTTCTAGTTTCTTAAGATTTTTCTTTGGGGACCTAGAGAAGGTATCCTAAGAGGCATATTATTTGAAGTAGGAACGAAACTAAAATTACAAACTTAACACATTATTTGTTTATAATTTTAGTAGTTAACAAAATGTAAGCTATGTATAAGAAATGAAGTTTATCACTTTAAATTTTAGCTTAAAAAGGGTCGTGGTTGTCTAAGGAAGGGAATGAGGGGGAGTGGTGGTGTTGTTGAATATCTTCCTAATGAATTAAATATGAATAATAAAATACCAAAACTCCATTAGTATAGAGAGCTCTTATAACCACTAGATAATTAAATTCTTAACCAAATCATTCAAATAAAATAATGTAATACTAACTCTAATAGCTCTCAAATAAAATAATTCACTCTAAAAGTACAAAATTTTAAATGATTTCTAATAACACAGTATGTGCATAATCTCTATTTTTATAGAATTGAATTTTAAACTATAATCAATATGATCTTGCACATTTATATATTTGGAAATATTTTGAGCATTATATTCATAAATGTCATTTTAGCTACCATTTACCAAAACATTAATTGTGGGATGGTGCTCTGAGCAACTATGGGAAGTGTTTTTAACTTATTTGGAGTTGTGATCGCATTTTCATTATCACAAAAAGTTTAACAATGGAGCAATAAATTAATCCATGTTGTTTGATACTTCTATTGAAGAACACATGAAAAATTTGGTTCCATTTCTGAAACAACTACAATGCATTAGTCATGAAAAATCATGTTTCATTTCAAAGTTGAAAAGTAACTCCAACTATTCGAGAAATATTGGGCTTTGCTTCATTTTTTAGGAAATGATCTTTAAATGGGAAGATAAAGTCTACTTTTATTTCCATTTGAAAAACTTAAAACTAGAGCAATGCTTATAAAATATATTTTAGCACTTTTGTCAAAATGGCTTTTCGCTTTCAATTAGGAAAATATTATATTTACTCAAATCATAGGAGGACATTTTTCACTTTCAAAACATTCACACCATTAAAGTTAATTTAAAATTATAAAGAAACAAAAGTATGGACATACCTCTAATATATAAAACCCATTGCATTAAGATTCAAGTTTCATTAGACTACAAAATAAACTTGTTGATCCATTGAAACTGGAAAATTTTCTTTGATAAAAGTTAAAAATACTTTTTATTGAATCTTTTGTCTTAGAATTTTTGGGTCTTTCATAGGAAAAATATTAAATATATTGATTTTTCTTGTATAGAACTACACCCAACTTAAATGAATCTATAAAGCAAGATAATGAATTTCAAAAAAAAAAGAGGGAAAGTGGTATCCACAACTTCATTAAAAATCTAGGGTGGGTTGAGGTCTCAACATGTCCTTAAATGCATAACCATCTACATGCATTCACATAACACCATATTTAAATGTTTTTTTGCATTATAGATAAATTGTGTTATTCTATTACACCTAAACAATTGTTGGAATCGTATAATTATAGGAATATGAAAAAGAACCATACAAGCCACATTATGTTTCACTTCATTAGTTCAATACTATTTTCATATGTTGGGCATTCTATTCTTGTTGCATGCTCTCCATAATATATATGCAATCAATTGGACATGCATGAGTTGTTTGATGCTCAATTCCTTTATCTTTCATAAATACACACACTTAAAAATATTAGGAAGATAAGTTATTTGACTATGGTAGGAAAATATCACCTAATAATCCATGGGAAAATTTAATTAAAATTGTACTAAATAGTGATTATTGTGTCTTTATTACAATCACTAAAAAATGTTATATATTTATAAAGAAATATATTTCATGACCTTGTATAAGGGTGAAACATTTGTTTGAAATACCATTCAATACCTTAAATTTCACCAAAAATAAAATAGTAGAAAGAAAACGTGTTATTAAGCCTTGTCATAG
Source organism: Pinus taeda (assembly GCA_000404065.3). NCBI lineage: Eukaryota > Viridiplantae > Streptophyta > Pinopsida > Pinales > Pinaceae > Pinus > Pinus taeda. The sequence goes on from APFE031289739.1 coordinate 70,146, forward strand.
GAGTTGCTACGCCTTATCAACAAGATATATATCACTAATCTCATCTTAGTTCAAATCCACATGGGAATAAAATTTTCATGGGGTTATACATTTCCTTTATCATTCAAAATTATATTATTATTATTTTATTCTAAATGATTAGCAACAATATACCATGAAGATTACTAAATAGCATTACAACAGCTTTATATGTGACAATTTGGTTTGTGATGAATGGGCACCAGTCCATTAGGTTTATATGTGACAATTAGGTTTCTGATGAAGGATTTTAAATATAATATTAATGGTAAATGTTATTAGGTCCATCTCCATGGTTTGTGTCAAAAATACCTTGCCATATTCCGACCAATGCAAATTCTATTTCTCTATATATTGAAGAAATAATGACTTAGAAGAGGATGATGAAGAAAACCCAAATGTATACAATTTCCTAACAATTAATTGGGAATAAGAAGTATATGATGATTGCTAACATGCCACAAATTTCCTCATCCAATGGTAGTACCAAGTACATCACAAATAAAGTTAATCACACAAGAGATCATGAATCTTGAAGTAATGTGGTCAAAAAATGGTAGGAAAAATCATGTCATGTCACTTCATGCAAAATTAAAACCACACACAATTTTGACAAAAAAAGCATGAACTACACACTTAATCCTTCCATGAATGTACACACTACATAATATTCCTTTCCAAAGTGTACAATCCTATAAAACACATGAAAAGGAAAAAGAAACAACTCATTTTTTTCAATTCAATCTATGAGAACTCCTTGCCTAGGTGGCATCAACTCTAATTGAACCACTAGTCGAAATTTGGATTCCTTAGGCCCTAGAAATATTTCATTCCCATGAAAAGAGGATATCCATTTATACTCTAGATCTATCTACAAATTGGCCCCTCTTTGGAAATTTTCAAGAAGGTTTAGAGTCATACATCTATGGTACTAGTAAGCTCCTTTAAATTGATTTTCCCACATGTGCCAAGCCCTCTTCTTCATCACCACAATGTTATATTGTGAATGTTATGTTTCCATATTTCCACCACACATGATTATGCTACCTACATAAGGATCTAAGAAGGAACATCAAAAATTTTGTTGACATGAAGAGAACCCAAAGTGAGGAAGGAGGCCTTAGGAGAGAACATTTGAGGTTGTCTTTGGCATACTTGAGGTGATATTCTAATATGCCTATGTAATGATCCTTTTAATTTAGTTAATATATAGACTTGGTTTGCCCCTCTCTCTCTCTCTCTCTATATATATATATATATAACTTCTTCATGCATTTTGAATAGATTTTGGTGACATTGTTATGAAATAATGGAACTTTAGTTGGTTTTATTAGTATGTAGGGCCATCAATAGATATTAAAAACTTGTATATCCTTCCTCTCATGCCCTTATTACTCAAACCAAAGTTTGAAAACTCTATACGGAAAGTTCTAAAGCTATGATCCTTATTTCCTTTTAGATACTTACACGTTTTGCTTACTACTTGACTAAGTGTAAATAAAGATAGAGATGAACAAGCCCTTTATTTTATTATCATTTTTCTTAGTGTTCAAACCCATTATTGGAGGTTTTTTTGTTACCTTGTGCACAAACAAATTTCCAACAATGATAATATAATACATAAAATCCATCTTATGAGACTCTCTAATTCTCAAATTTAATTTCAACATTAGAGATGATTGAGGAATACACTTATGGCCATGAACATTAGTAGAAAATTTGGTCATGGTGTTGACCTCAAAACCCAATATTTTGATGATATTATTATTTAAGATATTAAGATTTTTTCCTAGATCAACAACAATTAATACATAATTAGTACCTTCTCATTTCTAGTTGCATCAAATGTTTTCATTTTATCAATCCTACCTAGCATGTGCATTAGATGTAGGAACATTAAACATTCACTTGTTTCATTTAAATGTGAATTAGTAAGTGGACAAACTCAACCTTTCGAGTGATACCATTCTTTTCTAGCTAAGAAACAATTTTCTCTCATTCATTTATTTTTTCAAAAGTTTGACAAATCTAGTCATCTTCTGATAGACCAACTCCCTAAACAGGATCTTTCATTGTTAAATTTCTCATCCATTTAGTGAAACTCTAACCTTTATGAACATTCCTATTGAGTTTACGTAGTAAGAAAAAGAAAAATTAAAATTGTATGAAAGGAAATTAATATATCCAATTATTAACTTACATATTTTGATTCTACTTGTAATATAATATGTCAATACTTAAAATCTTTTTTTTTTCCACTGGAAAAATCCGTAACTTTCATTAGTATAGAGAAAATTACATATTGTAAATGTTGTTGCATATGCTGTATTCTAAGTCTAACATGTGGGACTCTGAGCTGTCTAGATACACCGCGCAGGGTGCTCTTCCTGATAAATCAAAATAGCTATTTATATACTATTATGTATCTATTTACACCTGTACATAGGTTGCGCATGGCCTCTTTCAGTATGGTATATCATCAAAAAAGTTCAAAAATTTAGTTTTACTTGCTATACAAAAAACATTAGAAAATTAGGGACTTGGGTCCCCCTGATAATGCTGGTCTCTATATGTCCGATGATAATAACGAAATTCATCACTTCCCCTCTGCTCTTGAATCACCCATTCTTCTCTAGGTAATGACGTGTCCTCCTTGGATAATTGGTCAGCGCTGTTGTTATGCTCCCTGTAGATGTGATTACAAGAGATATTGTTAAATTCCACCTTGAATATATTCACTTCGTGTAATATGATGTTGTGTGTGTGAATGTGGCAAACAGATATGCTATTGAACCAGTTAATAATAATCTTTGAGTCCCCAAATATATTTAAATTGAAGCACTGATGTCCCAAAGAGAAGTGTAATAGGTGACGAAGGGTAATGAGTTTCGCGAAATTGTTGGTCCCAACTCCTAGTCCCATCTTTACTTTGTAAAAATGATGTTCATTTATGAACAGAATGAAGCCACCTCCATAGCCCTGTTGATTTGCAGCCCCATCAAAGAAGGCATAGGGGGTAGTTTTGTCAATGCAGAGAGTTGGGTGGGTGCGGTGCTCTCTAGGGGGTATAGGTTCCAGCAATTCATGATGTGCAGAGATTATTCCAGCCTCAATGTGTGGCCAACACACAGGTTTGTCATAAAAAATGAATCGATTGCGTGCCTGCGAGACAGACCAGCTAACAAGCAAGGGAAGGCACTGGAGTTTTGATCCCTTGTGTCTACCAGACCAATCCTCCCATGCAATGCTAAGATCATTTCCAGTCCATGACCCCGTGAACCCGATAGATGAGGAAATGCTCCGCCAAAGAGCTTGAATTACGGTGCATTGTAAGAAGAGATGTTCTTAGGATTCTGATTCTCGTTTACACAGTATGCAACAAGTAGGCCCAAAAATAGCTCTGTGAGTAAGATGTTCCCCCATGGGCACTATGTCTTTTAAAATGCACCAGAAGAATAGTCTAGTGCACGAAGGTTCCATAAGCTTCCAAATGTGACGCCAACAATTCAATGTCTGATCTGGTTGCTTGTGATGTATGAGAGATCTATAACTTGACTTTGGGGAATAAATTCCATTCTCTTCCAAACACCAAACTAATTCATCAGGTCCCTCTTTTATCCTAATGTGGGATTCCAATAGAGCTTGGATATATTCATTCCATTCCTGGTGCCATCGAGGAGCAAAGCCGATGCGCTATGCCGATTTCCAAGCTTGTGAAAATATATTCGAATTTTGTTGGTCTGCAATGTGCATGAAAACCTTGATCTCATGTGCATTTAGATATGTGATGAGGTCTCTAGATAGTAGGTGTCTTCCTCCATAGCCAATCCACGAATCCAGCCCAATCCTGCCCAGGGAGCCATCGTTGATACATGACACCAGATTGTCTCTTATATGGGGGAGTGAGTGGAGCAATGCCTTCCATACATATGAACTGCCCATCGATGGCCATGTGGGATGACAAGCCCAGTCCAGTAAGTTCTGTGGCTAGATATATTTATGGTATGAGATGTGAGTCCATAGATTCTGGCTTGTCAACAAGGTCTAGCCCATTTTAGCAGCTAAGGCTGAGGAAAATAGGGGGAGGTCTTTCAATCCCCATCCTCCCCATTCTTTGGCAATGCAATTTTGTGCCAGCTGATCCATGCAAATAATCTTTTATCCTGATTCCCATTCCAGAGATATCTGTTGCATAATTGTTTCAATCAGAATAGAATATTCTTGGGAATCCATGTGAGTGCCATCCAGTAAACTGATGTAGCTTCCAGGACCGATTCGATAAGCACCAATCTACCCACCCTGGATAAATATCTATGACTCCAGATAGACAGTGTCTTCTCCAGTTTTATGACCAGCCAGACCTAATCTTCGATTCTGTGGCATGTAGTTTTTAGCCAATATCCGAGATATTTAAGGCCTCTATCCAGGGGGTGGATACAATAAGGAAAGACCTGGTGAGAAAATTGAGATTCAAGAGTAGAGGTACGAGAAAAGGTAATGGTGGATTTGGATTGGTTGGAAAGCATACCAGTAGCAGACGAGAAGAGAAGGAGAATCTTGGAAAAAGATCTGGAGTCCCGAATTCCTCCATCAAGAAAAATAAGCACATCGTCCACAAATAGGAGATGTGTGAGGAAGAAGTCCTCAGTGATCTTGAGGCCACAAATATCTCCATCCCGTTTGGCAGATGCAATCAAATTACTTAAACCCTCCATGACAATAAGGAATAGAAATGGAGATAGAGGGAAACCCTGTCTAAGCCCTCTTTCAGAGTGAAAGAAGTGAGAGGCCGAGCCATTGATAAGAACACTGAAGGAGGGAGTGGTAATGCAGGCGATAATCCAAGTGATGTAATTGTGAGGGAAGCCCAAATTAATTAGCAACATCTTAATATACAATGAGCTAACCCGGTCAAATGCTTCGGACAAGTCAATCTTGAGAATGATGCTTTTAAGGCGCTTAGTCCAGATGGAGTGGATGGCTTCCTGTGCCGATCCAATGGCTTCATGGATTTGTCTGGATTCAAGGAAAGCGAATTGTTGAGGAGCAACATGCCTGGAGAGGATTGGCCTGAGTCAGTTTCCAATTATCTTAGAAATAATCTTATATAGACATTTGCATAAGCAAATAGGCCTATAATCATCAAAAGAGGATGGGGAATCCGACTTTGGAATGAGGGCGATGAAGGTCGAATTGATGGCATGTTAGGGTCCCACCCTAACCCGCTTATCTATGTAATGGGACCATGTCATAGTCAAGAGTCAATAAAGCCCATATTAAAATAATTGTAAGTGGTTAATCGGCAATTAATAACGGAACCATAGTTAGTTGCAAATGGGCCGTAGTATTAGATAGATGGTATTAGTAATACGCAGTATTGGCCTGTGGTATTGCACGTAGGAGTCATATATAAAGGATAGAAACTCCCTGCGGGGAGCATCGTGTCTTATTTTGTAATCAAGCTCTGATCTAGTGGAGGTTTCCCCCTTGAAGAGGCAAGTGAACATTACTCTCTGAATAATAAAATCATTGCTATTTTGTGTTCTGGGTATCTTTTCTTCGCATATTCTGTGTTTTGGGTCCCTTTTCTTCGCATATTCTATATTTGGGTATCATTTGCAGGTTAAGAGCATAACAAGTGGTATCAAAGCACTTTCCAGGGCCGGTGGGCTCTCCATTTAGTAGCAAATATTTTTTTTGGCTCGAGACGTGTTCTGGCGTCTTTAAACCACGGGATCTATCGTTGAGCGCATAAATCTGCGGATTTGGGGAGGCATGCACGTAGGAAATACAAGAGGTGGTCACGTCTGTTGGACTCCCCTGTAACCCTTGATGGTACCCCTTCGAGTAGTAGTGCATTAGACAGAACCACGCACAGACTGTCTTCCACATACCCTCTGGGTATATCGGAAGCCCCATAGGCTCCCTGAAAACCTCGCCATAGATAAATCAGTGACCGGCTTGCGGCTACAGTACATCGAGAACAACACTCGAAGAGATTACTCGCCTGTACGATAGGGTAGTCGGGTGGTATGGCTAAGGGTACGGTCGACCCTCCTTAGTTAGAGCCCTGAAACATTGGGCCGAGTACTACTGCCAGACTGTTATGTATATTGCGATCTATAGCACCTGACACTCCTCAAGACCCTAGATCCTTTTTAATCATCATCTCTTCCAGATCCGCTTGAGCAAAGGAGTGCAACAGCAGCAGCAGACATCGGTCCCAATCAGCCAATTCCGATCTATTAGATCTACAGAAACAGTCAGTTCAGCCATCCAGCACTACCTGATCTGCCATTCAGATCTCTCAGATCCACCAGACCAGAAGCGTTGTGAAGGGTTCCTATACCAGGGTATAATTGTTGCAGTACTTTTGGCTGCATTGACATTTTGAGGATTTGGTGACTGCAGTATTGTTTTAGATCTTCTGGGACGCTTATTGGTGATATAGCCCATTAAAATCAGGACGACGAGCTGAGCATGGTGGTACCATTCAATTAATTGGGAAAATTTTTTGGTGGTCCCAATTTTTCATCAGGTCGGTGTATGGTAGTAACTAGAGCTCAAGCGATGGCCAATGAAAGGATGGACAAACTCGAAGAAAATGTGAACGAAATCCAAACTCAGCTTCATAGACTAGATCTGGACAGAATGCATAGAGAGCTTAGCGGACTAAGTATCCAGCTACAGAATTTGCAGGCAAAAGGCAAGGGGGATTTTATGTCAAACGGCAAGGAGCAAGCCCACGAGGAGGGGTATAATGGCCATGAAGGCAATTACGGTGAATCTAGCCACTCTCCTCACGTCTAGCACATCCATCCACCACCCAATCAGCGACCTCCCAAGTTGGATATGCATAAATTTGACGGTTCCCACACGTCCGCATGGCTAGCACAAATGGAGCAGTATTTCAAATTGAATCATATCCTAGATGATGCGACTAAGCTTATGTTGGGGAGCATGTACTTCGACAATGAACGGTGGCAATGGTGGGAATGGCATTAGCGTTGCAATGGACCTTTTAGGACCTGGACCCAATTTACCAAAGCTCTTCAAGATCGCTTTGAACAGGAAGACTCTTTTTTGGGTCGTCTCACTAAGCTCCGATAGACTGGTACAGTGGATGAATATATTACCGCTTTTGAAGGCTTATCTTTCCGCACTAAGGGTCTCACAGATGAGTTCT
>APFE031289739.1:82996-121329 GCA_000404065.3 Pinus taeda
CGTAGTATTAGATAGATGGTATTAGTAATACGCAGTATTGGCCTGTGGTATTGCACGTAGGAGTCATATATAAAGGATAGAAACTCCCTGCGAGGAGCATCATGTCTTATTTTGTAATCAAGCTCTGCTCTAGTGGAGGTTGCCCCCTCGAAGAGGCAAGTGAACATTACTCTCTGAATAATAAAATCATTGCTATTCTGTGTTCTGGGTATCTTTTCTTCACATATTTTGTTTTTTGGGTCTCTTTTCTTCACATATTCTGTATTTGGGTATCATTTGCAGGTTAAGATCATAACATGGCATGGTATAGGGAACCCGAAGTTCTGCTCTCCTCCACGACATTCAATAGGTCCTACCCCAGAAGCTCATAAAATGCCAGGTAGAATTCAATGGTCCAGCCATCCAGGCTTGGACTCTTATCTTTTTTGAACCATTTTAGTGTGCCTTCGAGTTTACCAGAGTTGACAGGTGCAAAGAGCTCTTCTACATCATCCTCATTAACAAACCTTGGAAAGTTTCCTGCCACATTTATAATATCAGGCAGATTTGCTTCACGAGGACATTTGTAAAGGTTTTTGAAATGTGAAGTACCAAGGTCGGCTAGCTTGTTGAAGGTATCAGCACAGCCTCCCTCAGGCATAGGAAGATTCCAAATGGTGTTAGATACCTTTCGTCCCTTCGCATAATTTTGAAATAATCTCGTATTGCCGTCCCTAGCTTTTAACCATATAGCTCTACTTCTCAACCTCTGAGATTCCTCACGCAGCTTTAGGATGTTGGCGTTTTGCTATTCAAGCTCAATGAGTCTGTCCTTTGCCTGTGCAGAGATGAATCCCAAACTTCTCTCATCAAGTAAAGTGCTCATCTCAGCTTCAGTATTGGTGAGCTGTGAGTTTTCCCGTGAGAGTTTCTTCCTGGCCCAATTAATAGAGAGGTGTTTAATCTGAGAGAGATTATTGAAAAATCCTTTTACGAAGGACTCTGCTAGGTTAATAGGGTGTGCAATCCAGAAGTTGGAAACCATCTTGATGTACGCAGGGTCACTCAGCCAGACATGGTTGAATTTAAAAGGGGCTTTCGACTTTTTGAAAGGCCCCTAGATTTCCAGATAAATTGGGGCATGATCCGATACACCTCCCGAACCCACCCATTGTTTACAAGGATGCAGCTGTTGAAGGAGTGGTCTTTTCATTAAGAATCTGTCCAGTCTAAAAGAAAATGCTGCATCACCCACCCTTCTGTTCCTCTAGGTGGGCAGTGGCTTGTGCATGGGGACATCTATAAAATTGGTATGTTCCAGTAGATTGATCATATGGTCAGTGATATCATCAACTTGAGCCGCAGACCCCCATGATTCTCTGAATCCCATGGAAAAATTTAGATCCCCTCCGATTACACTATGTTCTGAGTCCAGAAGGGAGAGGTTTAGAAAATGCTGCCAAAATTGCTCCCTGTGCTGACAGGGTCCATACACATTTACAATCCTAAGGATCATACCAAGCTCAGCAGAGAAAATATCCAGCCCCAAGTATCCCGCTCCCCCCCATGATGCATCAACCCAAATGGATCGAGGGTTGATTCCAATAGCCAGAACCCCAGATCTCCCTGCAGCATCTAGGGCGACAAATGTCCAGTTCGGGATCATAGATTGAAGGGAGTGGGATATTTGATCAGCCATACCCAGATTTTCTTGGAGCATAATAATGTCAATCGGTTCGGTCTCAATGAGTCTCCTCAAGGCTAGTTTCTTAGAGGCACTAGCCAAACCTCTGCAATTAAAAGACAAGCACTTCATGGAGGGACACCGCGTGGGGTATGTCCTGCTCTAAGGACCCCATCAATAGTGGATTGGCAACCAAAAGCAACCTCCACCCTAGCCCTCCTAATTGCCTTGGAGAGATCTGACTTCCTACCCCTGGATGATAGGGGGATGGCATTAGGCAACATAAGACCTAGACTAGTCTGGCTAAACTGGAAATCCTTGGAATGGGCTTTGGAGCGAAGGAAATAATTATGAGGGGTGACAGCCCAGAGGATGACGACAATACAGAAGAAGAGGAGGGAGCAGGCATTGAGGGGGCTGATGTGACAATGAGAGGAGGGGTAGACATGATACATTGTGCCATTGAAGTCTGAATCGATGAGCCTTCCATATAAGTGGAAAAATCAATAGATGAAAGAGGAGGGTTCAGAGAGATACCCGAAGTAGTCGCCACTTCCGTGGAAGAGCGGGCCATGGTTAGCAGTGGCGAAGATTGTCTAAATCCTCTATCTACTAACTTGGATGTTGGAGAGATAACCGTTGGTACTCGACCCAAGGACGAGGGGCATGAATCAACCGGGGAATTAGCCCTAGAAGGTGCAGGTGTGATTTTAGGTGAGTCCTCAGATTTCTTATTGAGAGGGAATCCTTTGAAGAGATGCCCTACCTTGTGACATCGTCTATAGTGAAATGAAACCCCTTCATAGTCCAAGATCTGGACTCTGATATACTTCCCCCACTATAGAGTAATCTTTTCTTCCAAACCCTCACGAGTATCCAAGTGGACCAAAATGCGAGCGAGGGTTTTGTTTTTGGACTCCACAAAGGTGTGGCCATGATTTAAATAAGTACCCAGAGCATTGCCAATCCTAATAAAAACCTCCTCACTCAGAACTTCAATGGAAGCCTTCGTAAGCGTACCCAAAGCGGACCTGCCCCAAGTTGTTCACGTTCAGGATCGAATAAAGGGCTCCACTATTTGAGAAGGACTAGGGCCATCTCGATGTGCCAGTACCTGGCGAGTACCAAGTCCATGTAGTTTTCCTTTGCAAAATGCATGGAGAACTACCCCCTGGGAAAAACATGAACCTCTGGCAGTTCTATCAATAGCCCTCCACAAATCTCCTTAACCCACTGAGTCAGCCTGTTGGCTAAATACGCCCGACCACACACATGTCCAACCAACACCATGCATGCCATGATAGCAAATTCACCAATAGTCGAGGTTCCACTGAATCTAATGGTGATATCCTTTGAGGTCACCTTGACGCACTTAGTCTTCCTTTTGCTGGTGCGAGAAGTTGATGGGCGGTCCACCAGAGGGTTTGTGACACCTTCCAGTGGATATTGTTTTACCAATCGAACCTTAACCGCAGGGGTCTCGAAACAGCCAGATGGTCGAGCACTTGAGCAGGGGGGCTGTTAGGCAGTAGCGATAACCGAGATATTAGCAGAGGGAATAGTGAAGAAAGATGAAAGAGGGTCAAAGGAGGGTGAGGGGGGGGTATGAGAGGATAAGATATGGAGTGTGCCCAGCGAAAGAAGAGGGGCTTCGAAGCCCGGAGAATCCACAGACAGCGACCATGAGGGGAGGGGAACAGAGCAGTGAAAAGGAAGGGAGATGACAGGTGACGACAAGGGCAGATCTGGGGCAAATAGTGAAATAGTGGAGTCAAATGGCAGAGAGCGGGAGAAGCAAGGGTTACCAAAGATAACGCAGTCGGGGAGATGGTCCTCGGAATAATCCACCGCTTCAACCTCCATGTTGTCCCCCATATTCCACCCAAAGGTCGATCTGAAAGCGATGGGTGTGCAAACAAAAATGACAAGGTGAACAGAGCGTGGCGCCGGAATAGAAACGATAGTCTGCAGTAAATAGTAAACCCTAAGGTTTTACCCTAGCCCTGCAAGGATGACCTCTTACCTAAAATCTTATAAACGTGTTACATTAATTATATTTTTTAGTTTATTAAAATCATATAATTCTAAAATGTTAACTTGTTTATCATCAATTATGTATAGTATAAACTAAAAAATAAACATATTTTCATGAATATAATACACAAGTCTAGGGGGTCATCCTCTTTTCATGTCCTTTTTATACTAGGTACTTAAATCCAATCTTTTTATAGCTAAAATTTCTATTCAAAGTGGTGTGTTTTTATTATTCTCTACCTAAGCAAGACTCTAGCAATAGATTTGCCTATTGACCACTATTATTTTTGCATTGAACATGGAAATTTATAATGCTTAACTTTGTAAATAATTAAAATAATTTTTATTTTAATTAAAAAAAATTGTTAGCATTTCATTCGCTTAAAAAATTGTATGTCTTATTTTAGGGCTCCTGACATGTGTACCATGTTTCCCATCAAATTTTCTCACCCTAAGAACTCGCCATTTTTCACGGGGATTATCAATTTTCATGGGATCTCGTAATCTAATTAAACAAATTGATGGAAGTTAATACATATATGAGTGTAAATTATTAACTTGATAGTTATAGTCTTTGAGAGTTTTGAACCCAAACGTACCAAAGGTCATAATTTCATTAATGTAACTAAAATCCTATTTCTTTAATGTCAATCATGAGGCCAAGGGTTTTAATTGACACTCTCAGATAAAGGATGGGGTCTAATATTTTCATTTTAAATTTTTGTTTCTTGTCCTTTTTGCTATTGGAAAAACAAAAGAAGGAATAACAACCGGTCTTATGTCATTGTTCTCATTCTATTGAAGTGAAAGAAGCTCCCCATTATATTACCTTTGTTTGTCAAACATCATAAACCAAAACCTGCCTTGCCTTGGAGATCTTTGCAACAAGATTTATTTAGCTAACAAGTGAAGAAAGGACTATGGCATATATTGGAGTTTAACATGTTGAGGCAACAAGTCAATAGAAAATAAATGTCATTAATTTAAAATTTTACGATGGGTGCAGTTTGTACTTATAAAAAGGTTTTCTTTTAACTCCATTAAGTACGAAACAAATGCCCAAATCTAATGAATTTTGGCCACTGCTAAATTCTACCTTGTTCATCGTAAGGTAATGGACATTTATATATTATAACAATTTTTCATTTTTTAAATATTTATAGGGGAATGAACAGCGATGTGATGTTGTACATTATGGCATTTAAATATGAATGAATAAATAACATCATCATCATTTTAAATTGTACTTAATACCAATTACAAGTTGGTTTTATGTCAATGATAAAAATAGTTGTTTTTATTATCCACCCCAACAATTTGTTAGTGTAACGTAACGTAACAATTTGTTAATGTAATGTAACGTAAAGTATCTAGGCCCAAGTGCTTCCGAAGTCATGGAATAAATATTTGTATTACTTGGGCTCAAAGCTATCAACAATAAATTGGTATAATGTTGTAAATTAAATCTTATATTTTTCTTTGTAAAAAAATAGTGTTATAACATAAGGATATAGGAACCAATCAGTTAATAAGTGATTGAATAGATACTTGCATTATATCAAAATAATCTGATATATCTACATTGCAACATCTGCAATTTGTTTCTGTAATGTGAGAGTCAAGATACAGTTAACTAAATAGTTATTAAGTAATTAAATAAGACTTATTTTCTTAATTAAATTAAAAATTGGTTGGTGTAAATGAAGATATTTGTTAATCATAATAAAAAAAAAAAAAAAATGCATATTACAACAGCTTCATATTAAATAAATTTTTCATGTTATTTTTAAAATAATTTGGATAATCATATAATGTTACTCAACTAATTTTATAAACATTAATTAAAATTAATTATTTTTAAAATTAATTTTTATAAATAACAAGTGATACATAGTAGCTACCCTATTGCTTAGTTTAAATCTAGTTAAATAGAAAAATGTATTTTTAATAAAAACAAATTAATCACATGAAAAATATATTTTATTTAAAATATTTGATTAACTGTAATTTAACATGACAAGATAGAAATAAGTAATATAATGGTCAATAAGTTATAACTCCATGTATGTACATGCTTTTTCTCATAGAGAATCTTTACCTAAATAAGGTATTATCCCTCTATAATTTACCAAGCAAATAACTTCACATGTCATTAATTTAAATAATCAATAGCTAACCATACTAGGTAAGCATGCTCTTTACTAAATATTGACACAGAGAATCTTTACCTAACTAAGGTATTATCCCTCTATGATGTACCAAGCAAATAATTTCACCTATGATTAATTTAAATAATCAATAGCTAACCATACTAGGTAATCATGCTCTTTATTAAATATTGATGTAATTGATTAGAGGTGTAAATGTCATATAAAATATAAACAAGATAGATAAGTTTTATAAAATATATAATGTTATAGGAATTAGAGGTGAAACTCATTTAAATTTTGATCTTTAACAAACTCATACTTATTCCAATAGACTGTAAATTTGATTGGTCGGATTTATCATCAATGGTTGTGGTTTCATATAATCACATTACTTGTAACAGATGATTTGGTACAATATGATCTAATCGAGATTTATATGAAGCTCTAGATATTTCACATAATATGATTGTATGTGTAGTTTCTTAGGGTTTTGTGAGATCAAATTGCCTTGCAATTTTTTGTAGCCAGTAATAAAATATTTCAAAATATGGAATTCTACCATGTTAGAAGACACCTAATGCCAAAGGTAAAATTATTTTATTTAAAAATTAAATTCTAATTTAAGAATTGTGAGGTTGTAAATTATATTTCACTAGATTGTATTATTTAAATTTTTAATATACTCTAATGTTTTCCTATAATTTGACATTTTGTTTCAATTTTTTTTATATATATATATATATATATATATATATTATATGGGAGAAATTGCACTGCATCCAACAATTCTTATTCTAGAGAACAAATATACACAACACATTATGACATCCAAAAAGTCTCTTCATTGTAAATGAGATTCTTCTCCCAAATCTTGGCCTAAATTGCAAAACTTGAAATTCCATATAAATTGTAAAAATATATTTCCATTGCAATTCACTACTCTTTGTTAAAATAATATTTTCATATATATAAATTCAAAAACATAACTTTTATTTTTATTAATATATAAATTCAGAAAACTAACCTTTTTATATTTTTATTTAATTTATTTTACAATTATTTAATGATTTTTATTTTATATGAATTAATTATACTCTTATTTATATATAAGATATATAAATAAACATAAGCCTTAAATTAAATAAAATTCCAATATTATAAAAATAATTTATAATAAATAAATTTTAACATAATTAACAATATTGATGTGTTTATTATTCTATAATGGTAGACATATCTATAAGCATTCACATAGGTGATTTTAATTGCATGTCATTCGCTTACTTTTGTAAGCTAATTACAAAATTTGAATACAAAATTCTAATTTTGTAATTAGCAAATTTTGTAATTAACAATATTGATGTGTTTATTATTCTATAATGGTAGACATATCTATAAGCATTCACATAGGTGATTTTAATTGCATGTCATTCACTTACTTTTGTAAGCTAATTACAAAATTTGCTAATTACAAAATTTGAATACAAAATTCTAGCTAATAGTTTATTAAAGGTTTCCTTTAAAAAAACCGAGTGGTGAGATTTAAATTATATTAGAAAATAAGTATATTTCTTTGTAAGATGCATTTATATTTTATTACAAATAAAATATGTCCTAGTTTTAATGTGAAAATAAATTATAAATATAATATAATAATTTAATATAAATAAAATTAATAAAAACATGTTAAATGGATTTAGTTTGTGTGATTAGAAGAAATGTTGGTATTTTCACTATTTGGGTTTAATTCTTGTAAGTCACATGCTGAGCTCATAATGAGTATGTCATGTAAGAGATTATAATAAATTATCTTGTGTATATATAGGTGGATCAAAACTTGTCCATATATCCTTCAATTTAGAAGGGTGGCACAGTCCTTCAAGTAGAGAGACAACACCACACTCCTTCTTCACAAGGGGACAATAAACATGAAGACATCTCCTTCATAACTTGTATATTCCACCGTCATGAAGATTCTCAAGGGGAAGGCTTTAACATCATGGATTTTTCCATTATGGTCAATCGTCTAACATTAATCGACCTCTAGAACAATAGATCACCACACTTCGTCATGAAAATCAGGGATCATGTTGATTGTTATGCCTCATAATTTATTGCATCTAAATGGAATTCAAAACAGACTTTATTAGAAGTAGGAATCCTTAATCCACAAACCTAGTATGGTAACTTCTCCTACTTTCAGGGCCCTCTACATAATCCCTTTGTTTTTGTTTTGGCCTAACTTTGTCTATTTGTTTCTTTTGTAATGGTTTCTTGGTGGAATTTTCTAGGCGGAATTTCAATGGTAAAATGGAAGTGTAACTAAAGAAAGAGAAGTCCCCATTGGGTGGTTGAGGAAAATGTTGTTATTATTACCACTTGGGTTCAATTCCTACATGTGACATGTTAAAATCATAATGATCATGTCTTATAAGATAGATTACAGTAAATGATATCATGACTCATGCATTGTAACACCCTCATTTTTAATTTCCTCTATAGTAAAACAAATATGGATTTTCAGGCTATGTGATGGCTAGGCCATAGGAGCAGGAGTACACTATTAGAGGTCCTAGATGGGTTTTACGGATTTTTATGCAATCTAATGGAATTCACTTACCATATTCCATCATCAGGGCCAGTTCTACAAAACTTGCTTTCGGTTCCATTTCATTATGATAACTTCTATAAGACGGAGTTATTATTGAGCTTAACTTAATTAATTGTGCTTAAGGTGGCATTTTGGGACAACTATTTGCTAGAACACCTTAGTGTAATCGCTCATTGGAATCAGAACAAGAAGATCTATAGGATGGGATGATGAGGAGTAATGTCCAGCTTCCAAAGAATGTATGGTGGGAAAATTATCATTTTCCTAAATTAAAAGTGACTTTAGTTGGTCACTTAATTATATAAAATAAGTGACTTTAATTGGTCACTTAATTATATAAAAGAAGGTGAAAATGATTAAATGAAGGAAAAAGGCTAGAAGTGATTTAAATAAATTAAAATTAAATTAAAAGACACTTAGATGAAGTCTAAGGGGGAGCTTATTTGGTCCATATAATACTAGTGTATTCCCTCATTATTATAACTTTATCCCCCTTATTATTGTTGTTGTGCCCATGTAGTTCCCACATTGTTATTGTTGTGCCCCATAGAAGCCCACTATTATTATTTTTGTGCCTTTACATTATTATTTTCATGTTGTCTCTGATTATATTATGGCCCCTTATACCCCTATATATAGAAAGGAGGTTTTATCATTTGTATCATCCAATAATTGTTTATTTCTGTAATGTAAAGGATTTTTCCCCCTCGAGTATGCTATTTTTGAATTTATTGATCTATCTCTTCTTCTATTTTTTGAGCTAGTTGCATAATATTTGGAATCAGAGCCTTGGATTCTAGGGTTTTTTTGCTTCAAACATGTCATTATGGAAGTTTCCCTATAACATTTTTTTTATGAATCTTCAGAAGTTGAAATTAAACCCCATTTGATCCTAATTCTTGATGAACCTCATGTCTGAATTTCAAATCATTTATTGCTATATTTTTGGAGATATAAACTCATAAAATTTAGGGTTTTTGCAAGCTCTTGAATTCCATCTCAAACATGTGACCTTGGGAAAATGGTCATAACTTTCTCTTTGAGTATCAGATTCCAATTCTATAAGAATTAAAAGAAAGAGGACAAATTTAGTTTTTTGGGTATCATTTTGAGGACTGAAGGTCGAAAAAGGGACAGATAGAACTTCATACAAGTTTACTCTATTGAACCAGTCTATAATCAAGTCATCGTGGGATATTGTACATAACTCTTTTTTGTGCCAATCTCAATTGGAATTGTGGGGTTCGAAATAGAACTCATAGGGCTACCACATGATGAAATTTCAATCCTTGGGGATCTGAAATTATTGAGATACAACAAATTCAATATTGATCTCCTACAAAGCAAGAGAAAGGTGTGTATTTTTTAAACAATTTGCATAAGATTTTTTTTTTTGAAAAAATAGTTTGAAGTGATTCAAAGGGAATAGTGAAGCATAAACATCATTAAATGGTGACCTAAATAAATAAAATGGAAACACCCAGAAAGCAACCTGAAATTTCTACTATGATGCATGAAGAAGAAGAATAAATGCAACATGATATATCAAACTTAATAGACCAAGTGCAAAAAAAATTTCTTTTGCAAAGAGTAATGAAAAAGGAAATGGAAGCTAAGATGGATGGTTTGAAGAAAGGTTTAAAAGGAGACATGGAAGGTTTGAAATATGGAATCAATGCTATAGAAGAAAAACTTAAATGCTTCCTAATGGAAAAATGGTAGCAAAGGAAACTCATGATGAGAAAAAAAGAAATGTTAATCATGGTTTCATAGAATCTAATATTGGATTGAAGGCCCACCATATTCCAAAGATTGATATGAGGAAGCTTGATGGAAAGGATCTCATAAAATGGATACTACTAATGGATCAATATTTTGATCTTCATAATGTCAAAAACACACAAAAGGTACGCATTGCAAATTTATATTTAGAACCCAATACTTTGTATGGTATCTATGGCTTTTCTCTCATAAACAAACTATAACTTGGTTAATTCTTACGAAGGAAATGATAGCACATTATGAGGATACAAAGAGCAACACCTTATTTATCCAAATGATAAATCTCAAACAAAAGGGTTCAATATTGGAGCACATTAAGGACTTACAAAATATGAATATAGGGGTAAATTATATTCCATAGAACCATAGGATTGATGTCTTCATAGGGACTCTAAAGGATAACATCCAACGTGAGGTTTTCCTTTGGGAACCTAATTCATTGGAGAATGCATTCAATTTGGCAAGAAAAATTGAAGGAAAAATTATGGAAACAAGGAAGTCTACCACTCACTACTATAGAGATGGAAGTGTGGTTTCTCCTAGCATTCCACAACCTACAAGGTTGACACTACAATAATTGGAAGAAAAAGACCAAAGGGGCTTTGTTACAGTTGTGATATAAAATATACTAAAGGTCATAAGTTTTCTAACAATAAATTATTTTACATCAATTGTTAAGAGGAGGAAGAAACGGAACAAGAAATTTCAAAAGAGGAGGATATAAACCAGGGCCCAACCCTAGACAAAGAAGAAATGAATCTGACAAAATCTTGTAATGCATTGGAAGGAACTACTACTCCTCAAACTCTCAATATAGAAGCACATATCAATATGAAAAAAGTGATAGTGTTGAGTGATTCCGGTAGTACCCATAATTTTATTCATTGTAAGGTAGCCAAAGAATTAAATCACTTCCTATATGCAGCACTAGAGTGTCAAGTGATGGTTGCAAATGGAGGAACCATACTTTGCCTTCAAAAGTGCCATAATATTAATCTATCCATGGGAGAATATGTATTGAATAGTTCAATGCTTTCCATTCCAATCGATGGTGTTGATGTTGTGCTAGGAGTCTAATGAAAAAAATCTTTGTGTACGATAGATTTCAATTTTCAAGAACTTTTCTTGAATTTTTTTTGGGAAGGAAAGGAAGTTAAATTAAGAGGTATCATGGGGAAACCAGGAAATATAATCAGCTCTAATGGCATGAAAAATCTTCTAAAGAAACAAAAATGGGGCATAATTGCACAATTATGTTCACTAGAGCTTCAAAGATCAAAATAATTTATTTCTCCAAACTTCCAAAAGTCTTGAACAATCATTCCAACGCATTTGAGACTCCCAAAGGTCTCCCACCTATTTGTGATCACGATCATGTTATTCATTTGATTCTAGGAATTATTACTCCAAACATCACACCTTATAGATATCCCTATGCCAAAAAGAGTGAAATTGAATGTATGGTTGCATAAATGCTAGAGGCTAGTATAATTCAACCTAGTCAAAGTTCTTTCTCTACTCCATTAGTATTGGTGCACAAGAAGGATGGATCATGGCAAATGTGTCCAAATTATAGGGAGATTAACAAGCTCACTATTAAAGATAATTTTCCCATTCCTATCATTAATGAATTATTGGATGAATTACATGGAGAAATTTACTTTACCAAGTTGTATATTCATTCAGGATATCAACAAATAAGAATGAAGACTGAATACATTCTAAAAATGACATTTAGAACTCGTCAAGATCATTATGATTTTTTTGTCATGCATTTTGGCCTTATCAATGCACCTTCTTCATTTCAAGGTTTGATGAATTCCATTTTCAAACCCTTCCTTAGAAAATTTGTGTTAGTATTTTCTTATGATATACTAATTTACAACAAGTCATGGAAGGGTCATGTTCAACATGTTGACAGGGTGCTCAAGCTATTATAAGAGAAACAATTATATACAAAAACCTCCAAATGTTTCTTTCAAGTACAAGAGGTGGAATATATGGGTCATCTTGTATCTCAGGAGGGTGCTAAGGTAGACCCTAACAACATTAAATCCATTAAAGAATGGAAAATCCCCACATACATAAAGCATCTATAAGGATTTCTCGGGTCGACAAAGTATTATCACAATTTTGTTAAGAATTATGGGATAATAACAACACCTCTAACAACATTACTGAATAAATATGCATTTTCTTGGACTCCATAAGAAAATAAGGCCTTTGGTCATCTTAAAGAGACAATGTGTCAAGCACCAGCCTTAGCTATGCCAGACTTCACCAAAACCTTTATTATGGAATGTGATGCCTTGACAAATGGAATTGGTGCCATTTTAATGCAAGAAGGAAGACCAATTTCTTTGAAAGTCATCCAATAAAATGAAAGTATTTACACAAAGATATTTATGAAAAGGAAATGTTGGCAATACTACATGCACTTAAGAAATGGTGACCTTACATAATGGGAAGACAATTCAAGGTAAAAATAGATCATGATAGTCTTAAATAAATTTTAGAACAAAGATAATCTTCAAGAGAGTAGAAAAAATGGGTCACAAAGATGTTGGGTTATGACTTTGAAATCATATACAAAAAAAGGAAGAAAAATGTTGTTGCTGATGCACTCTCAAGAAAGGATGAGGATGTGGAAGCATTGCTTTGATTCATTTCTATTATCCAACCAAATTGGATAACCAAAACAAGGGATGAATGGAAAAATGACGAAGAAGGGTAGGCACTCATTCAAAAGTTGCAGCAAGATACTAATACATCTCATACATTTAGCTGGAATATGGTTCATTATGGTACAAAGATCACTTATACATTTGTAATAATTCCCAACTCAAACGAAATATTGTTTTGGAATTTCACACCTCTCCCTTAGGAGGGCACTTAGGATTTTTAAAAAATTACCACGGGGTTAAGAAGGATTTATTTTGTGATGGCCTTAAATCTAATATTCAAAAGTTCGTGGAAGAATGTTTCATTTATGAACAAAATAAAGTTGAGACAATTATGACCCCAGGTCTGTTAAAACCTTTATCCATTCTAAGTCAATGTTTGAAGGAGGTTTCAATGGATTTTATCACATGTTTACCCAAGTATAAAGGAAAGAGTGTCATCATGGTGGTAGTTGATATACTTACTAAGTATGCACATGTTTATGCATTATCTCATCCATTTAAAGCCAGTACAATTACTACTACATTTATGGAAACAATTCAAAAGCTACATGGAAACCCAAAGAATATTGTAAGTGACAAAGATCCTATTTTCACTGGAAATTTTTGGATGGAATTATGTTCTTGTTCGAGTTCTCAATTAGCTCATAGCTCATCTTATCATCCTCAATCGAAAGGGGAAAATGAGATAGTGAACAAATTCTTTGAAGGATATCTTTGGGTCTTTTATCTAATTAGAAAACAAAATGAGTGGTTACCCCTGGCTGAATGGTGGTATAACACTTCCTTCCATACTGCAACAAAAATGACCCCATTTATGGCACTTTATGCATATCATCCACCATCCATCACATCATCTCTAAGAGAAAATTATAAGGTTCAAGAAATTGAAGATCACATTGAGCATCAACAACAAGTTCTCCAACTCTTAAAGGATAACCTCACTTTGGCACAAAATATAATGAAATAGAAGACAGATCAACATCGCAGTGAAAGAAGTTTTGATGTAGGTGACTAGGTATTTTTATGGCTACAACCATACAAAAAAATTTCCCTCAAGCAAGCTAAGAAAGATAATAAATTATCACAAAAGTATTATGTTCCTTACAAGGGATTTCAAAATATTGGTACTATGGCATACAAATTGGATCTTCCTACATCTTCCCGAGTGCACCCAGTTTTCCATGTTTCGTGCTTAAGGAAGGTTATAGTTGACAAGTTCCCACTTCAAATAATATTTCCAGAAATTGAAGAGGAAGGAAAAATAATATTGGAACCTAAAGAGGTCATGGAAACAAGAAGTCGACAGATACGAAATCGATCAATTTCAGAGTATATCATCAAAGGGAAGAACTTAGCCATGGAAGATTCCACATGGGAGGATGAGAATTTTATATAGAAGCATCTACAACTACTCAAGAACTTAGGACAACACTTTTTTGAAGGAGAGAGGCATGTTAGGTCCCTATAATACTAGTGTATTCCCTCATTGTTATTAGTGTAGCCCACATATTGTTATTTTTCCACCCATGTAGTCCCCATATTGTTATTATTATTCCCCATCGAATCCCATTATTGTTATTGTTGTGCCCTTATATTATTATTGTTATGTCGTATCTGATTATATTGTGACCCCTTACACTCCTATATATAGAAAGGAGGTTTTATCATCTGTATCATCCAAGAATTGTTCATTTCTGTAATGTAAAGGAGGTTTCCCCCTTGAAGAGACTACTTTTGAAGTCGTTGATCTATCTCTTCTTCTATTTTGTGAGGTAGTTGCATAACAGAGCTTCTAGAATAATATTAAAATAATAAAAAGTATGATACTTCTGGAAGATTGGAGATTTATCTGTCGAGTAATTAAAAGGATGAGGAGGAGATCATTTGGGAACATCTTGGATTTGTGCATTTATTTGTGTTGAGGGTCATAGAACAAATTTCTCTATTTCTGTAGCTCCAAGATGTAAACCCTTGGGTTAGTTGGTGATAGTGGACGAAAACCCACTTCATCTCTTGCTGAAATCATTCATAATTCATAGGATAACTTATTGGTTGCAATTTTATTTTAGTAGGCCAGATCTAGTGTTATAGTAGATATATCCTGAAGTCAAATTCAGTTGGAGGATCCCATCTCAGCTATCCTCCATGTTTGTACAATCATTTTTTGCATCAAAACACATTCTACAACCCAATATAAAGGTGATATATAAATTTGTTTGTCCATCCAATAAATACAAATAATAAAAATATTTAATCCATACAATTTAACATCGGCTTAAATAAAAATCAAAATACCCATATAAATAAAAAATAATTCATCGTACTTCAAAATAGATTAATACAATAGCTTTATAAATGAAAACTTACTAATAGATTAATAGATTAATATAATAATTGGTCAGTTTAACTGAGTTCAGATTTGTAGGATTTCTATGTCTTCTTTGTTGGCTCAATTTCCACGTAAGAACGAATAAAACATATGAAACTAGTGTCATAATAAGATTGTATTGAATCTTGATTCTAATATGTTTGTGAACTAGGTTTGCTCCCATCACTTCAATTAGTATTTTAATCACTCCGTCGAGATTAGCCATGTTACACTAATAGAACATGAGAAAAGGGATGATGTTTATCAATATAAATAACTTAAATTTCAAAGTAATCTCAAAGTTCCATCTTAAATCTCATTGCAACATTTTAAAGTTCACGCTTAAATTTTTAATCACAATAATTATAATATTTTTCATTTATATTATTCTCACATATACATCATCTAAGATGGATCTAGATGGATCTAGAGAAATTAAAGTGCAAACTTGTACACTAAAATTTCATTTCCATTTTAGGTTTAACTTTACATTTAAAGCTACTAATATCTAAGCATTGACGGTTTAAACCTAAAATATTTTTATTAACCTAAAATATTTTTATTAACGTTAAACAATGTACAAAATTCATTGCCATTTTATGTTTAACTTTACATTTACGCAAGAACTTTGAAATGTCGCCCTGTATATCGAGGAGTCGGTCATTTTAGTTTTACGTGCTCCCTTTGCAATTTATATTGATTATTAATCTTCTAATTTACATAGTTTTAAGTTATTCAATCTACAATCTCATTGCATTTCTCTATTAAGCAATTTAGGTTATATACAAAATATTAGAGAGATGCGTATTTAATTTTAAAATCTATTAATTTAATATTATATTAATATTAAATATATAATTTATATTTTATTTATATTAAATATTAAATATATATAATTATATTTATATTTATATTAAATATTAATTAGTGTATAATATAATATATATTAAAATTAAATATTTATTAAATATTATTTTATTAATATTATTGATATTTATTTAATTTTAAATATTATTAGTATATAATATAGGTAATATGAAAATTAATATATATCATATTAATAGTATTAATATTTATATTAATATTAATATAATAAAGCAGCATAGATTCATTTTAACTTTGTGCCACCACTCCCCTATCTACTTCTAGTCAATATTACACAAAAAAAAAAAAAAATATGATTATATGTTTGTAGGTAATAATAACATCCTCATTGATATGTAGGTTACTTTTCCTTTCTTTTGTGTAATGATTCTATGGACATGGTATAAATTTTGAACTCCCTACTTATTCTGCTCCTAAGACATTGAATGAATTATAACATATATGTATTTTCTCTGGAATGAATATTTAATGAGAACCATCATGTCTTGTTTATTATTTTAATGCCTCCTCATTGCTATTTAGGAGGTGACTATTGATATGTATGGAAGTCCCTTTCAACCTTGAAGCTTTTACTATGTATTGATTTGTGTGTCACTAGGATATAACCACTCCAAGTTGCACTCCATGTAATTACTTAGCCTAGGTTTCTTTGTGGTATGATAAATTCGTTTACATAGTGGGGTGCTTACCATGGTAGAGTTAGGGTTCCCCCCTTACCCAACATATTACACCTTTACCTAGTCAGTGGTGCACATATGTTTCTGGAAACAGTGAACCAATCCCCCATGGACATGTATTCCCCTCCTATGTGAAGTTCATCTGATTTGTTAGTCCCCTTCTACACGGATGGTGGGATGAGGATCTTAGAAATTTTATGGTGGATATTGCTCCTCCGAACCTTGAACCTATTCTTTCGCTAAGTCTTTGTTCCATTCGGAATTTTTGTGTAAGCAGTTACCTGTTCCGCCTGGAGTACTAGAATTTTCTTCCAAAAGATGGCAGTTGGGCTATGCCCTTCAGTTGTGGCAATGGCTTACTCCAATTGTTGACAGAAAGTTGCTTCTCATTCTCAATATATTTGTGGTTAAAAATTGGATCCTTTAGAGGTGTCATAGCTCTTTCTCTCCCCATTTTTGTTTTCCCTTCGCACTAGTTCTACAACTTCTACTGAGGGATTTTTTTCTTTATGTGTTTGATTGGACTAATTATACCCATCATTTTGACCATTGTACATTGTTGCGAATTGGAGGCTTTCAAGTGTGCCTCCTTTCAATCTTCTTGAAATGCAACGTTCAAGTGTACAATCGAGTAAATTTCATCATCATTCCTTTCACAATCAAGTAATTTTACTTGGTTTTTCCTCTATAAGACTCTAGATACCATGTCAGACTCATTATGTTTCCCAATTACTCTAAGGAGTAAAATTTTACCAAAATTTTGTATACTTCCTGCACAGTTCGTATTCCCAATTCCGAACTAATGGGATTTCGTCTTACAGTTAGTTTTTTTATTCACGATTATGTGCTCATTTTCATTTGGAACTATCTATCTCTTGTTTTTCTCATTTCTTTACAAGGAGCACCAAGGACATAGACCTTTAGATTCAATGGCCACAATCCCTGGAGGAAAATGCAAGGTACATCCAAGTCTATTTGGAGTTTTTGTTTTCCTTTGGTTTTGATAGGGAATGGCATCTCATTGGTTATTGGGTTATAATTATGTAGCTATAATTTATTATGGGTTATCCCTCCTTTTGATATTTTGATTCGATTGACCCTAGCGCTCACAGTTCTATTGCTACTTTGCAAGGGTACTACTCTAGAGAGGTGTATATGGGAGCATGCATCTTCTCTCTCTGGCGTGCCTTCCATGTATAGGTATGGCTTTAGTTTATCCATTGCTCTTTGTGCAATAATTTTGTTCTTGTAAGATTTAAACTCTCATTATATGAGGACTTCCCTACCTTGTAGGTGTATGTTACCCCTTACCACAATTTCTTTCGTATTCAATCAGAATTACACCATTAGTACTGATGGGAAGTCACTATGGCTTCCAAGCTAGTTCAATTTTATTCTCTAGGTTTCAAATTGTTATAGTGTTCTAGTGATATTCCTAAGTCCCCCTAGATCTGCCAGCTATTCACCCACTTGAAAATTGTAGTGCACTTAAAATAGCATTCGAGAAAAATTGTTTAACTTAGAATTGAAGGATGATGATACCCTTACCGTAGCCTCTACTATAAGAGCTATTATGCAAGACATAGAAGCCACCAGTGTTAAAATGGATGTTCTTATGATACAAATTGTAGTGCAAATTTTCGTTGAGTTTTCAATTTTTTCACATTGAATATCAATTTCTCATTGAATTCCAACAAAAATTATGAAATTATTTTAATTATATGTGAAATAAAGTATTTTTAATCACATTACTAGAAAAGTAATGTTAGGTGCATGACTCACAACCACGTGTCTCTTGTGAGCAGTATATATGTCAAATTTAATAGATTATAAAAGCTTTGTAATTACATCACACCTTTAGCATGTGATTGTAAGTATAGATTTGGTTATACTATGTTCTTGTATGGTTTTCCAAGCTTATACAATGGTGTCCCTATACTAAGATGGGCGCAGACCCTATGTTGTTGCATTATTCAGCGTAGTTTCCATACGATGGAAATACCTCTATGTAAAACTATGTTAGAAACAGTTTGTTCCTTCGGTGTTTATAAAGCACAAATTTTCCCTTAGTGATTGTGTGTTATTATGGCCTGCTTCATGTGGTTTTCTCTTTGTTGCTCCTGGTTCAATAGTAATGTAATCTAGAACTAAATATGCACATGTATTTATTGATTTATAAATAACTAAATTCCACACTATGTGTCATATTAATGGAATAGTTGTTTCCATGTTTGTATCATTGTCAATTATAATGGTCGAATTATTGCTTCAACCTCTATATCACGGTAAATTTATATTTTTTAAGTTACTAATTTAGTTTGTATCATTGTCAATTATAATGGTTGAATTATTGCTTCACCCTCTATATCATGGTAAATTTATATTTTTTAAGTTACTAATTTAGTATTTGTATTTATATATCTTCCTTTGTCACTAGGTGAATGAAGGAAATGTAATTTTCTATCGGTGTCATTGTATATTCTACATGTTTTCCTTTTCCCTTCCTAGTACTTCTCAATTTTTTGTTTCTACTAGTCATTTATGTTTATGTAAATGCAATTGAATGAATCGTTTCTGCTTGGTATTCTTATGCATTGTTTCATTACTAGTCTCTTTTTGAAACTACCACATATATTATCTTATTTAAGATGAAAAATACTACTGTGAGTAGTTTCAGAATTTTTAACTAGTGGAATTTTGTTATATAATTAGTAGGTGATTAATGATCTGTCTGCTTTCCTATGAAGTTCTCTTAGCTTTTTTTCTTGTAAGTCTCATGACTATTAGTACTTAACTCCCTGGAAATTATGTATCGTTGAGATTACAATCTCCAACGCTCCAAAAACTCTTCTATTGACTTTATACTTTAGCTTTTGATATTATTTTATGGTTGATCTTCTTAGCTTCCTTAGTTGCTCCCAGTTGCATTTGCGTTATTTATGTATGCTTGTCTACTGGTTACCTCCTATACATGTAATAGTTACATATTATACATGCAAAGACCTTTTAAGAATATCTTTGGTAAAATAGAATCAATTAATTCATGTAGATACTGAGTACTATACTCAGCGCACTCAATTTGTACTTAATTCCTCTCATTTTATGAGTTATCATGCATAGTCAACCAATTGTAATATCCACCCTTTACTATTAATTACAACTAAATTCACTAAAAATAGTTATGTGTATCATAGTAATAGATCTTGATTTCACCCAGCTAAATTTAAAATAATAAAATACATGCATTTTAGTAGAGTAGTAAGGTCAATCTCCAAGCATAATCACATTTCAAATCACTAGAGTGCCTGTATCTCTACAACATATACAATTTCTTAGAAACTAAGCCTATATCATTAATGATTCTAGATTATAAAATCTACCTATTACTGTTCATATTAATCAAATAAATTAACAAATGTGATTTGACTAAAGTCACCATTAAGGGAGAACTTGGGAATTTCACAACTTTTCTACTAAACCTTGAACTGAGATTTTCCAGTTCACCCCTGAGCCAAGATGTTCTTACCAGGGTATCAACAACCTCTATTGATCCCTTCAACATATATTTTATATTTTTTCCATAATCAAGTTTTCCTTTAGCTGTGTCTTGCTTTTATGGCTTTTAGCACCACTAGCCTAGGCTTTTCCTTTAAATCTCACTTTTCTCTCTAGCGGCACTTTAATCTTATCCAGACTTAGCATCTTTCACTATCCAAGTGATTTAATGGATTTTCTCTCATATCATTAAAACTTATCTAAAATATCTAGCATGGAAAAATTATTTCAATCTCATTTACTAATGAGATTTTTTGTTTTTCTTTCTTTGGCAAGAATATCATACACAAGTGTTTCATCCCCAAGTACTTTCACTTGAATTATTTATTAATTAATAATTTTTTTCATTTTCATACACATTTTAATGGACTTCATGGCTTTTTCATCATTCACACTAACATAAGTCAATCAAATAAAAACAATATTATAGAAACGAAGGGGTATTACATTCTTCCCCCCCTTTAATTCACATCATCCCCAGTGTTCATTTCCCAATTACTTCCCTTTGGAATACTGTTGGATAACTTTTTTTCATCTCATATTCTTGCTCTCATGTGGCCTCTTCAAGAGTAAAATTCCTCCATTTCATTTTAACCCAAACGACAACTCGATTCCAAAGCCAAATCTCTTTCTTATCTAGGATACAGAAAGGTTCTGCCAGAAAGTCTCCTTCATGTTCCACTTGTAGCATTTTCCAATCAATTATATGAGAGCCATCATGTACATATTTCTTAAGTAAAGATACATGAAAATATTATGAACTTTAATGTGACTTGGTAATGCTAATTAATAAGCTATGGGTCCAATTCTATCTAGAATTTGAAATGGCCCACAAAATTGTGGCACTAGTTTTGGATAGGTTCCATTCTTAAAGTATTTTTCCTTGGTTTCACCCTCAAATAAATGTCATCCCCAATTTTGAACTCCCTATGTGTTCTTTTTTATTTGTGTAGCTTTTCTATCTCCCTTGTGCAGTTTTAATGTTTTTTTGAATCCTCCATACAATATTTTCCACTTCCTACAAAGCATCCAACCCTAGTATCAGTCTATCCTTCAGTTGACTCCAACTGAGAGGTGTATGGCATTTCCTACCATACATGGCTTCAAAAGGGCTCATTTTTATGGATGTTTGATCATTTTTATTATAGGAAAATGTGCCAAATGCAAAAAATTGTCCCATTTAGTGGGTCTTTCCATGACATACATACTCAGCATGTCCTCCAGAATCTGGTTGGTTCTCTCTATTTGTCCATCTGTTTGAGGATCATATGTCATGTTGAAATTCAATTGAGTTCCCATGCCCCCAAACAATTCCTTGCATAATTTTGAGGTGAATTTGGCATCCCTATCTGACACTATCAACTTGGGTACTCCATGTAATTGAAAAATCTCTCTGACATAGATAGTAGTAATCTGTGTTCTATCGTAAGTGGATTGTATCGGGATGAAATGGGCTGCCTTATTTAAGGTG
The DNA here is from genome assembly GCA_000404065.3 of Pinus taeda. Taxonomy (NCBI): domain Eukaryota; kingdom Viridiplantae; phylum Streptophyta; class Pinopsida; order Pinales; family Pinaceae; genus Pinus; species Pinus taeda. Next base: position 104,877 of record APFE031289739.1, read on the forward strand.
TCTACCACTAACATGATGGAGTCATGTTTCCTCTTGGTCCATGGTATTCCTATGATTAAATATAAAGAAATTATTTCCCATTTCCATTCAGCGATAGGTAGTGGATTTAGCAACCCGACAGGGTGTTGATGTTCAACCTTTACCTGTTGACACTCTAAACATTTTGATAAATATTTAGCCACCTCTCTCTTCATACCTAGACAAAATATATTATTTATTAATGTTGTCTTCATATTTTGGTACCCATGATGTCTTGCATATGTTTTTTTATGATTTTCATCTAGTATCATTTGTTTCGAGGTATTTGCATTGGGAACCTACAATAGTTTTCTATAAATCAACAATTTTTCAAAATTTTCTACATAACTAGGAATGTTAATCTGTTGTAATTTTTGTTGAATTTCCATGTATTTAGGATCACTAGTTATTGAATTTTTTATTTTCTCTATCAAATTTATACTAACACTACTAACTAAAACTTCCATTAGAATGTAGGCATTTCTTCTTAACACATATGCTATCTTGTTTACTTTCCCTTTGATGTGTCTAATATTGAACTAAAATGCACTAAGAAATGTCATCCACCTAACTTGCCTAGAATTGAGGTCTAGTTGGCTAAAAATATATTTTAAGAGGATATGATTTGTCATCAAAGTGAATTTATTCCCTAACAGATAGTGTCTCCACATCTTTAAATCATGTATTACTACAAAATAACTCTATATCATATAGAGCATAATTCCTTTCATGTGTTTTCATCTTTCTAGTCTCATAAGTTATCACTGAATTGTCTTGCATTAAAACCTCCCCTAGCCCTTCCATACAGGAATTGGTGCAAACAGTAAATTATTTATTTGGATCTGCATTTTTTAATATGGGATCCACTATGAGTAAGTATTTCAACTTATCAAAACTTTCCTATCATTGGGTTGTCCATTCAAATTTTACCCCTTTCTTTTGTAAGGATGTAATAGGATATTCTAGTTTTGGAAATCCCTCTATAAACCTTCAGTAGTATCATGTGATTCACATAAATGAATGGACAACAGACACATACTTTGGTATTGGCCAATTTATATTGGCCCTAACCTTCTCAAGACCCACTTCTAGTCCTTCCTTACAAATGATGTGGCCCAAATATTGTACTTTATTCTTGTAGAAATCGCATTTACTAAATTTTCCATACAACTGATGTTTCCTTAGAGTTTGGAGCACCAACTTTAAGTGTTCCCTATGTTAATTTTCATCTTTAGAATAGATCAAAATGTCATCTATGAATACTAGCACAAATTTGTCCAAATATTTACTAAATATATTGTTCATCGGGCACATAAAGGTTATTGGGGCATTAGTAAACCCGAATGGTAACAATACAAACTCGTAGTGACCATATTTGGTCCTAAAGGCTCTCTTATAAATACCTTCACTTTTTACCCTCAATTAATCATATCTCATTCTTAAATAAATTTTTGAAAAAATGGTTGCCCCCCTTACTTGTTCAAATAGATCATCAATACAACGCAATGGATATTTGTTTTTAATAGTTAACTTGTTTAATTAGCAATAATCGATGCACATTCTAAATGTGTCATTCTTCTTCTTGACAAATAACATGGGAGCCCCCCATGATGACACATTAGGCCTAATATAGCCTTTGTCCAATAGTTCTTGTAGTTTCATTTTTAGCTCCAATAATCCAAGTGAACTCATGCAATAAGGGGCTCAAGACCTTGGGGTTTCACCAAGTACCAAATCAATGGAAAAGTCTATATCTCTGCAAGGGAGTAAACCTAGAATTTCCTCTCAAAAGACATCATGAAGCTCTTTAACCAGCAGCATGATGTCTAATTTTAATTCTTCTCCTTGTTTTTCACTTTCTTACACATTCACCATAAATAATTGACAACCCTTCCATGCACTCTTTTTCATTTATAAGGGTGAAATTTCTCTCACTAATATGGGTTTTGGTATGCCTTGGATTAATTGAGCTTTTCCGTGTTAATTTACATAGCTCACTATTTTTTTTAAATAGTTTATAATGCCCCCTACTTTTCCAACCAGTCCATGCTTATCAATACATCATATGATCCTAGGGGAAGTACATTTAAGTTTACTTTTATGAAATAGCCATTTAAATTAAGAGTACATTGCTTTACTTGGATGGTTACTCTTCTCTTGGTGTCAGTTGCTAACTGTACCAGCTAGGCAATTTTAAAATTTTCAGTTTTAAGTTTACATTTTTCTACCACCTATGGTCCAATGTAACTTAAAATAGCCCCTGGGACAGTTAAAACAAAAATAGGTCAATTGGAAATAATACCTTCAATCTCAATCATTATTGATTTATTTTCTGCTTGTCTATCGTCCAAGGCTGTGCTTATCCTGGTAATATTTCTAGCAATATTATTCACTATGGTGGCTTAGTGAATAGCTTGAATATTTTGGATAGATATGGGATTATGCGGACAATCTGTCAACATATGAGGTTCACCACATCCCTAACACTTCAGTGGCTCTTTTTCTTTACCCACATTAATCTTTTTACTATTCATATCCATAGGTTTTGACCCAACTTGAGAGTGTGTGTCAGCTAATTTACGTTCCCCTTGCTAAACCTTTTTTGTTGATGATCCTTTCCAAAAATGCTAAGATAACTAGGTTTCTGTTGCTTTCCCCAATCACAAATTTGACTCTGTCCTTATTCTTCCAAAACTTGGGGCCTTTGCCCTTATTCCTAGATTGATGATAACATAGCCTCACCTTCCTCACTGCTTCATCCATTGTCCTAGGATTTTCAAACTTAATTTGTTCCTTGTAGATAGTGGGAAAACAGTTCACAAACCACTGCACATTGGATTTTGCTTCTTTAGTGTAGGGAACATCCGCAGTAAATTGGTAAACTTTGCCAAAAAACCATCCATAGTTAATTTTCCCAAAGTTTAAATCATAGAACTCTTTTGCACAGTCATCATAATAATGTTCACTTAAATAGTGGTTTTTGAACTGCTCCAGAATTCTTCCCAAGATACTACCTTTTCCTCCAGCAGATGCACACTTTTAGCTTCTTCCCACCAAAGAGAAGCCTTACCTTACAGTTGATGAATGTCCAATCTGGCCTTTAAGTTTGTCTCATATTCATAGACTTGGAAATATTTAGTCATATTAAGCATCCATGCTTCTTCATCCTCCTCTTTTTCCCCATCAAAAGTAGGGGCTTGATATTCCTAAATTCCCCTTGTAACTCTGTTTGATTCTTTCTCTTTTGTGTTCTTGGATATGTTCTATTAGATTCCCCCCACTTTTAGATTGCCTTGATTTTGTGGCCCTTTTATTTCCTTTCGATATTTCAATTTCCATCGTTCTATGGCTAGACTTTTCAGTCAGCACCCTTAACATCCTTTCCTGCTCCTCACTGGCCTCTAACAGGTGCTCATTATTGCTCCTCAAGTATGTCAATTATTGTTGAAGATTTATTATAAAATCCATGAAATGGGTAGTCATTAGGGTGGCCCCATTTCCCAATTCAAAATACAATTCTTCAACTTTGGTGATGGTTGGAGCCTCCTTGGAAAGTTCTGTTACAGCTGAATCACTTTCTTACCTTGCAATTCAAACAAAATCCATTATTAGTTCTTCCTTCCTTACTCAACTTTTCAAGTCTACACAATTTTTTTTATTATTTATGTAGTGATTCCTTAAGGCCCCAGTGATGAACTTGGGCTTCGATACCATCTGTTACAACTCCCATGTCCATTATTGATCAATGCCACAAGAAAAGCAGATTATTTCTATGTTTATATGCTTGTAGGTAATAATAACATTTCCACTAACATGTAGGTTATCCTTCCTTTCTTTTGTGTAATGATGCTATGGACAAGGTATAAATTTCAAACTCTCTTATAGCATATCCACCCCTACAACATTGAATGAATTATAGCATATATGTATTTTCTCTAGAATGAACATTTAATTACAGCCATCATGTCTTGCTTATTATTCTAATGCCTCCTCATTACTATTTAGAAGGTGGCAATTTATATGTATGGAGGTCCCTTTTGACCTTAATGTTTTGACTATGTATTGATTTGTGGATCATTAGGGTATAACCACTCCAAGTTGCACTCCATATAATTTCTTAGCCTACGTTTCTTTGTGGTATGGTGAATTTGTTTACATAATGGGGCACTTTCCATGGTAGATTTGGGGTTCCCCCTTACCTAACATATTACACATTTACCTAGCCATTGGCAAGCGTATGTTTTCAGAAATGGTGAACCAATCCCCTATGGACACGTACTCCCCTCCCATGTGAAGTTCACATGATCTGTCATTGTCCTTCTACGTGGACAATGGGATGAGGAACTTGGAAATTCGACAGTGGATATTGCTCCTCCAAACCCTAAACCTATTCTTTCATCAAGCCTCTATTCCATTCAACATTTTTGTGTAAAGGGTTTCTTGTTCTACATGGAGTACTAGCATTTGGTTCTAAAAAATGGGAATTGTGATATGGCTTCAGTCGTGGAGATTCCTCACTCCATCTATTGACGGGAATTTGGTTCTCGCTTTCAGTATACGTTTTGTTAAAACTTGATCCTTTAGAGGAATCTTAGCTCTTTCTCTCCCCATTTTTGTTTTCCCTTCACACTAGTTTTGCAAATTCTACTGAGGGTTTTTTTTATTTTTGTGTTTGCTTGGGCTAATTGTACCCATCATTTCAACAAGTGTACATTGCTGTGAATTGGAGTGTTTCATGTGTCCCTCCTTTCGATCTTATAGAAGTGCAACATTTAGGTGGAAAACCAAGTCAATTTCATTAGGATTCCCTTCACAATAATGTAATTTTACTAGGTTTTTCCTCTCTAGGACTCTAGATAACATATTAGACTCATTGTGTCTTCGAATTATGCTTAGCAGTAAAATTTCACCTAAATATTATATACTTCCTACTATGGTTCGTATTCTCAATTCTGGACTAATGGGGTTTGGTCTTATGGTTACGTTACTTTTTTTGTTATTCATTATTATGTGCTCATTTTCATTTGGAACCAACTATGCTCTTACTTTTCTCATTTCTTTACAAGGAGCACCAAGGACACAAACCCCTCGATTCAATGGCCACAATCTCTAGAAGAAAATGCAAGGTATGTCCAAGTCTGTTAGGGGTTTTTGTTTTCCTCTGGTTTTGATAGGGCATGACCCCTCATTGGTTATTGGGTTGCAGTTTTGTAGCTATAATTTACTATGGGTTATCCCTCCTTTGTATATTTTGATTCATTTGACTCTAATGCTCACAATTATATTGTTACTTTGTAGGGGTGTTGCTCTCGAGAGGTGTATATGGGAGCACGCACCTTCTAACTCTAGCATGCCTTCCATGTATAGGTAAGGGTTTAGTTTCTCCATTGTTCTTTGAACAATAATTTTGATTTTATAAGATTTAAACTCTAGTTATATGATGCTCACATTCAGACTTCCATGTCTTGTAGGTGTGTGCTACCCCTTACCACAACCACTTTCATATTCAATCGGAATGATAGCATCAGTACTAATGGGTAGTCACTATGGCTTCCCAATTGGTTCGATTTCCTTCTCTAGGTTTCGAGTTGTTACAGCATTCTGGTGAAATTCCTGAGCAATGGTGTTAGGTGCATGACTCACAACCACATGTCTCTTATGGGCAGTATATATGTCAAATTTAATAGATTATGAAATCTCTGTAATTACATCACATCTTTAGCTTCTGACTACAATTCTAACTTTAATTATACTTTGTCCTTCTATGGTTTTCCAGGCTTATACGATGGTGTCCCTATACTAGGATGGGCACAGATGATGTGTTGTTGTACTATTCAACATAGTTTCCATACAATGGAAAGACCTCTATGTAAAACTGTGTTAGAAACATTTAATTTCTTTACTTTTTATAAAACATAAATTTTTCCTTACTGAATGTGTGTTATTATGGCATGCTTCAGGTAGTTTTCTTTTTTTGGATCCCGGTTCGATAGTAATGTAATCTAGAACTGAAGATGCACATGTATTTATTTATGTATAAATAGCTAAATTTCACACTCTATGTCATATTAATGGAACGGTTGTTTCCATATCTGTATCATTATCAGTTATAATGGTTGAATTATGGCTTAAGCCTCTGTGTCATGGTAAATTTATATTTGTTGAGTTATTGATTTAGTATTTGTTTTTATATATCTACCTATGTTGCTAGGTGAGTGAAGGAATTGTAATTTTTTATTGATTTCGTTGTATATTCTACATGTTTCCTTTTTCCCTTCCCAGTACTTCTCAATTTTTTTTGTTTCTAATGTTCATTTTGTTTATGTAAAGGTAATTGAATGATTCATTTCTGCTTGGTATTCTTATGCACTATTTAATTACTAGTCTCTTTTCGAAACCATCACATGTATCATCTTATTTCAGATGAATAGTACTATTGTGAGTAGTTTCAAAATTTTTGACTAGTGGAATTATGTTATATAATTAGTGGGTGATTAATGATTTATTTGGTTGCCTCTCAAGTTCTCTTAGCTTTGTTTCTTGTACGGCTCATCCCTATTAGTTAACTCCCTGGAAATTATGTATCGCTGAGATTACAATCCCCAACGCTCTAATAAAAATTCTAGACTTTATCCTTTAGGTTCTAATATTTATTTTATTGTTGACCTTCTCAACTTCCTTAGTTGTTCCCAGTCATATTTGTGATATTCCTATACGCTTGTTTACTGGTTACCTCTATACATGTAATAGCTACATCTTATACACGTACAAACCTCTTAAGCATATCTTTTGTAAAATAGAAGAAATTAAGTCATGTAGGTATTGAGTACTATACTCAGTGCACTCAATTTATACTTCATTCCTCTAATTTTCTGAGTTAGCATGCATAGTCAACGGATTGTAACATCCACCCTTTAATAACAACTTAATTCACTAATAATAGTTATGTGCACCATAGCAACAAATATCAGTTTCACCTAGCTAAATTTAAAATAATAAAAAACGTGCATTTTAGTAGAGAAGTAAGGTTAGTTTCCAAGCATAATCACATTTCAAATCACAAAGTACTTATATCTCTACAACAAATTCAATTTCCTATCAACTAAGCCTATATCATTAATATTCCTTGAGTAGATTATCTACTTATGGATGTTCATATTAAGAAAATAAATTAACAAATATAATCTAACCAGAGTCACCATTAAGGGAGCACTTGGGAATTCCACTCCCTTTTCCACCCAACTTTGAACTGAGATCCACTAGTTCAACCCTAAGTTGAGATGTTCTTCTGAGGGTATCAACAACCTCTATTGATCCCTTCAACATGTATTTTATATTCTTTTCCATAATCAATATTTCCTTGAGTGGCGTCCCTCTTTTGTGGCTTTCAACACCACTGGCCTAGGATTTTCCTTTAAAGCCCGCTTTTCTCTCCCATGACACTTTATTCTTATCCAACCTTAGCATATTTCCCTAGCTAAGAGATTTAATGAATTTTCTAAACTACCCCTTAAATCTTATCTAAAACATTTATCATGGAAAAATTATCTCAATCTCATTTACTAATGAGATTTTTTTGTTTTTCTTTCTTTGTCAAGAATCTCGTACACAAGTGTCTCATTCCCAAGTAATTTCACCCCAATTAGTTATTAGTTAATAATTTTATTTATTTATATACACATTTCAATGTACTTCATGTCTTTTCCGCCATTCACACTAACATAATTCAGTCAAATAAAAATAATATTACAACAACGAAGGGGTATTGCACTTTCGTTCTACCATGCACAGAGAGGGATAAAATATTGTGAGGTGCAAAAATTTTCTCAACCTTTGCACTCAAAAAGAGGTTTTCATATTGAGAGGTTTGATCCCTATTAGTTCTTGGTAGATCCAGAGTTAAGATGGATCTATGTTGGTGATATTAATATAAAATAAGGTTGAGAATTCTTGCATGAATTTAATGCCTATTATGAGATTGCAGTTTATATTTCCATTTTGTCATTGATTTTTTTATGGTTCAATTGGTGAAATGTGTTTATGGAAATAACATCAGAACTTTCTAAAGTAATATTCTTCTAAAATTGTATTCATGTTATTACATGCACACATAGATGGATCAAAATCCCACCCTCACGTCCTTCAATGTATAACCCCTTATTAGGTGATATGGATACCTCTAATAGAGGGATAGAACCACAATCCCTATCCATGAGGGGACACTAAATGTGAGGACATCTTCTCTGTAACTCCTACATTATATTTCCATTAATATTATGAAGGGGAAGGTTTTAGTATGATGGCTCCTGCAATTATGGTCACTCACCTAACATTAACCGGCCTCCAGAACATTAGATCCCCATGCTTTGACATGAATGTCGGGATCATTCTTATTGTTATGCATGATTGTTTTTCTCGTCTATATGGCATTCAAATCAGCTTTTCACAGAAATCAACATTCTTAATCCACAATATTAGTATGGTAGCATCTACTTCTTCTAAATCCCTTTGCATAGTCCCCCTATTTTGGTTCTAGCCTACCTTTGGGGTTTATTTTTCCATGGTTTCTTGGTGGCAGTTTTTGGGAGAATTTCAATGGAAAATGGAAGTGTAACTATAACAAGGGAAGTATGGTCCCATCGATGACCTCTCAGCTAGGCCCAACATGAAGCTAGATCCTACAACATAATATTTAACCAATTCACCCCCTACAGCTTTAGAATCGATTAAAATTGTTGAGGAAAAATCTTGACTAGAATGAACTTTTCTCCATGATGAAGTAGTTCATGGGCAAGTTGCATCATGGGCTATGAACACTAGTACCTCCAAAACTTGTGATCCCAAATATGTTAAAACTCTAGATCTATACACTTGGGCTTCACCTTGTTGACCAATTTCTTACCACCTTTATTCATAAAAGGCATTTAAAATTGTGAAAAATAAACCCAATATGTTGTAGATATTTGGATGAGAGCATGTGGGTTAGAGGGTTTTATAACTATTTCAAGTATGAAAAATCTTATTTTGTAAAAACAAGGTTATTTATTAAAAATATGGGTTATTTCTACTATAAATATGCATTGGGAGGGGTGTTCAACAAAAGGAATTTGGGATATTTTTATCAATATCTAGTGAGATTATAGGTATCCATTAATATCACATTAATAGAGATGTTATGACACACATATTGATTTAGTGGAAAATCTATAGATGTATAATATAAAATAAAAACCATTATGGAAAAAATTATGATTGAACCATTGAAGAATACAATGTTAGTCTTTTTCAATTGGACAAGCTCCAATTAGAAGTTAAAGAAATAGAAAGGAAGGTAAAGGTTTCTGCTTCAATAGTAGCAAAGATGGACATTGAACCTATAATACCACACGTTATGTTTGTCTAGGTCACAAACTTTGAAAAAAACTCACCTCAACTTACTCTTGTTGTGTTGAGTCTATCTAGACTTTTTTTTCTTACTATATGAAGCATAACTTCCCTTATCACCAAGCATAAGCTAATCATATTTTTTTACCTCTTCATCTAGTCTTGATGATGACTCACACTCACACTTTATGGTTTGAAATGTGTCAGCCAAAAATTTCTCTTTTGCGAACCACACTTCTTGGTTCGAAATGTGCCGGCCAAAAATTTCTCTTATGTCAATCACACTTGTTGGTTAGAAACACGTCGGCCAAAAATTTCTCTTATGTGAACCACACTTGTTGGTTTGAAACGCGTAGGCCAAAAGTTTCTCTTATATGATTTCTACGGAAAAACTTTTCTTAAAATATTTTTCTTGTGTAAATGGAACCTCTTATTTCAAGTTTTTATTTACATTTTTTTGATAAATAATTCCATTTAAATAGTATGGATTTAATTAATTTATCCTTTTAACTATTAAATCTATTTTTTCTGGTTACCTTTAACTTTTTCCACATATCATTATTATATTTAAATATGTTTTTCCTTAATTAATGTATCTTAATGCATTAGAAATATATAATCATCATTTTAAAAGTTAAAAATGTTTTACCATTTACATATAATAATACAAGGGTACAATAGTACAACACGTGTTAGCTTAGCTAAATATTAACTTAATAAACTTAAATATAAAGACAATATTTCATCACAAAATTAAAATTTATAGTAAAATATTGCATTTTTGAATGCCATGCCATAAGTTAAGAAATATGATTAACTAATATTGTTTTATTAACATATTATATACATGTTAATATATATGATTGTTTAATAATTTTATGTGTTTTACTTTTTTTTAATGTATAAAAAAAAATATAACTAATTTTATTAAAATATGTTTTCAATATAACAATAAGTCATGATAAAAAAAAAGCCTATTGTGCTTTGGATTGACAATGAATAGGTGCAGCACTCCTTGCAGGTCACTAGTTCAAATCACCCATGGATGCTTACCTACCAAAAAAAAAGTAGAGAAAAATTACAATTATAGAAATATAAATAATAGAAAAAGGAAAAAGAATCAAAAGGTCAAATAAAAAGGAATTAAAACTAAAAACAAAAAATTAGTAACTCATACAAATGGAAGTTATTAAAGAGTCCATAATAAAACCTCAACCAATCATTTTACAAAAAATGAATTTAAATAATAATAAAAATTGAATTCCAAATATTAAACTATAAATAAGTCATATAAACTTTTGGTAAAAATAAACTAATACATCGTCACAGTAAAACTGAATACCTAATACCATACTTATTACAAGTAAAAATAAAAAATAGATTCAAAAGCCTATTTCTTTTCCTTTAAAAAATTTACGAGAACCATTTTCAAAACCAAAAGAACAAACCAAAAGTTAACGAGGGCCACGTTCAAAACCAAAAGAACAAACCAAAATCAACTAATTAAGAAATAGACTATAACCAGATCTGAGAAGCAAACACAACGAATTTATGGAGTTCTTGAATTCGTCTAATATCAAGTTTAGTTCTTACAGAAAGATCTCCTTAAAGTAGATATATAAAGCTCCATTTTGAATATATATAAAAACATTAAAGCTCTGTTTTTACTATATTTATATACATGAAACATTTAAATATCTCAACCCTATTACATCTAAGTCAGATCATACCTCGCTGTGAATCATACACCGATCATTGATATCCTCTTTTTTTTTTTAATTATACATAGATGCCATTAAAAATAATCACCTTATATAAAACATTTAAAGATCCCAACCCTATTACATTTAAGTCAGATCACACCTCGTTGTGAATCATACACTGATCATTGATATCCTCCCTTTTCTTTTTAATTATACATAGCTGGGCATCATAAATAATCACTTTGCACCAGCAACAAGAGAGAACCCGCCTGGTTAATAGCATGTTGGAGAAAGTAGCAAAAAGGGTGGTGGGAGCAGTTAGCAGCACAAGTTTTGAACCATATGAAAGCAAGTTGAGGAGAAAGATATTAGTCAGAGTAATATGAAACCAAATTATGAAAGTAAATTTTATCATTAATTAATAAAAGTAAATTCCGTCATTAGTTCTAGCTTCTGGAATTTTGATATTTGGAATCAATTTACAGATAATCCCAACGTTATTCCAGATAAAAAGAAAAACAAAAGAGAAGTTGCTAATACGGCAACTGATGTGGATGAAAAGAAAAGCCGAGGAAAAGTTGCTATGTGAACTCGTCCTGCCCAATCGTCGAAAACATATTTGCAGTTACCTGCGCCGACCTGCAGAGCGGACATGTGGGCTGTAGCCCCTGGTAATCCAGCCATTTCTCAACGCAACATCTGTGAAACAAATGGCAGCATGGGAGCTTTCTGATTCCATCCCCCTCCCCCAAGGTGCACAAACAAACTGCACAATCTTCATTGCAAAAGGAAGAAGAGAAGGTAAGAGGAGGGTTTTTGCCTAATATCTCTCCTTCAAAGGAAAGCGGGTTAGTGAGTTGAGAACCCACTGATATATTCATTCTATCAAGACCACCTTCATCATCATGCATCTGTTGGTCTGAACATTCAGCTGCTTCCATGTTGTAATCTGAAGCGACGAAGCCCAACGATGGGAAAAGAGAGCACAGCATCTGCTTAATGGCTGCCACGAAAATAGCAGCGTTTATTATGAGCATGGGCAGAAGCCCTGGAGACAAGTCTGAGAGGCTGGAAATCCCCATGGAGCCGAATTGAGGTGATGTTAGTATGTCTGGACATTGAGAGTATTATAGCAGTAGAGCAGAGTGTACAAATGCAACCCAGGGCCCGTAAAGAGCCACGTTTATGGGCCACGGCTGCAATTTGCAAGCTGCACGGGACCCAGCTGCCGTGGCCTGACAATGATGGGTGAGGGAAAGGAAAGGAAATGGCAGGGCACATGGAATCTGCCTGGTTATTTGGAGCTGGTAACAGACAAGTTACCTGCAAGTTTTAACTCGGGAAGAGTTTGAGTGACATGCACGCCATGTTGATGGTTCAAAATTTATGGAGGTTGGAACAGTGATCATGCCGTTCTGTGACTCGGATAAGGTTCGGGATTTGTTCAATGCCATTGCCATTTTATTAGGCGTTGTGTAACTAGCCCTTTTTACAAAATTTTCCGGAAATCTATTTTCCGGAATTCTAATACCACGTGTGTTTGAATTTTTTTTTAAGGATGGAAATGGAGTTAGTATTATCAATATCTAAATTCGAATTATTTTTTAATTATGAAACTTGATTAACCCTATCAGTAAACTTTAGGTGATTAAAATAGAACTTTGGACACCCAAAACTCCAAAACTCTACGCCCAAAAAAACACTATAACTAACATTTCAAAAAATTGTAAGCAAAATTTCTCAAAATCATAACTAAACAATATAACTAACATTTCAAACAATTGTAAGCAAAATTTCTCAAAATCATAACTATTGTTTGTGGGCAAAATTGTGGCTCCTTACACTACGGCATTCTATTATTCTTCTGTGTCCGCTGATGGTGAGTACGCGGTTCACTCATTTTCAGATGTCGGAAAATTAGCTCGAACGATTTTTAGTGTCGGTTGATAGTAACTATACGATACCCTTATGTTTGGAACCGTATACGGATCCCTTATTTCTGACTAGATTCATTCGGTGTATTTGTCAGTAGATTCATTCGGCGTGTGCATTAACAACGAGTTTACGGTTTTATTTTTTGATAGCCATATTCTAATTAGTATTAAGTTTTTTTTAAATGATTACACTTTTTATAGATATAAAATGGAAATTTTGGTAAGATTTTAATAAAATTTGGTCAAATGGAAATTTTAGCAAGATTTTAATAAAATTTGGTCAAATTTATTGGAAATTTTGGTTATAGTTCTTAAACTTCTGTTTTTTTTATGATGTCGAATCTATTTCCACCATTAAAAACACTATTCAATCACTTTTTTTTGGAAAAGAATGACTAGATTCTAACAATTTATGGCATTCCTGCAAAATTAATGATCAGTGGACAATTTTATTTTTGGACACTTCTATGTTTCAAAGGTTTTTTAGAATATTTTTATGTTAAATTTACCTAAAATTTAGTAGAGATAGATTGATGTTATAAATTTGAATTGTGAACTTTATACTTTTCGCTCTAAAAGAGGTTTGCATGAGATTTGATCCCTCTCCCCATGTAATGACCAAACAGTTATATGAATAATTTTATAAGTTACCATGCTAGGTAAATGTGAAAACAAGAATTATTACTTTATTAATATTGAAATGTTATTTGTTCAAAATTATGGATTAAGTAATATTGTAAGTAACTTTGTGAGGAAAAGTTATTTACTTCCTCTTGCTTAATTAAAAGAAACAGTTGCCAGCAAACAAGGGGAACCCTAACCACTTTTCCTTACCATAGAAATGGAAAAGAGAAAAAAGGCCTGGGCTGTTAAGGAACAGACAGGGAAAAAGGAAAGGAAAGACATAAGCAAGAGAGGATAGTATTATGTCTAGTGAGGACCAGATAATACCAGCACTGTTGTGCATTATACTGCACTGCTGTTAGCGTGCATCATCTTGCGGAAGGCAGTGGCCTGCAAGCGAGCTTGGAGGAGAGAATCAGGTCAAAAATGACTGATCTCGTGGTTGGGAGGATAACAAGCTTTGCATGAGTTTCTCCAGTTTGGAGAAGAGCAGAAACTAAAGAAGGCACAGTACAGGTAAGTGCAATATGGTTACAGCATTTATGTAGGAATTCTTTCTTTTATAAATATGTAAGGGCTATTGTTTAACTGTAAAATAAGACTTCATTATAGATCTGTAAGGGTTATTGCCTACTGTAGATGAGAGAATAAAATAAGGTGAACATGGTAGTTCATTTATTTTCTTTTATTGATTAAGACTACCAGTTTATTCCTCAGCTTATACCAATCAGTAGACAAAATCAAAGGATAACAAAAGATAACAACCAGTACCCTATTGAATACAAAACAGAGAAGAACTTACGTTGTACATTTCATAACCGTAGAAGCATAGTCCAAGTCAAATGTAAAATACTGTTACTCGGTCCAGACAATACACAAGAAAGCGAACTGTATAATATTTAGTGAAGATGCAACAAGATTTCATTGTAATATGCAACTAACATATTGTAACATTAAAAAGAACTATTTGGCCAGTGGTAAAGCCGAAGGGTTTACTGGATTAACAACGCCCCCAGTGCTTACACCACGAGGGCACAAGAGACTGGGCATAGTATTGCATAGACTCATCACAGATAGAATTAACGGAATTCATAAGTTGACCCAGACGGGAAACCGATTATGACAATCATGGCAGAAGATAAACGACCAGTACATATACAAAGAACCATGAAAATATACATTGAACAATGAACTATTGACAGAACTCTGTCCATAACACCATTGGAAAGAATATATATATATATAAATCGCAAAGCCGTGGACAGATCTTCGGGGTAAAGGTGGAATCGATATAGATATGTATATGTCAAACGCCAGAACCACGGAGGCATTCCATAGGAAGAACCAACACCTCGGAAGGTAAAATATTTATCATCGTTACTGATATTATATGCATGACTGCAAGACTGTGGTACATTTCTAAATAAGAAACAGAGTATTTTCTCAACATAAGGCAGCAACTGCTAAACAGGGTATAACCCTCATAAACATCCATACAGCAAACCGAATAATCACCGGAGGACTTAAATAGACCGCGTAAATCTCAGGAGTATAGCATTAACAGACATTGAAATATAAAGAGTTAGAGTCTACAAAAAACAGTAGATGATAATACAATATAAATCCTTTAAGCACAGTCGGATCTGGAACCAAATATTATCCGAACCATTGTACAATATTGTATAATTAAATGGTAAGCCGACTGGCTACGCCTCATTAAAAATAAATGAAAGTTCATCATCAATATTCACGGGTCCCTCGAGGAGACTCGAGTAGGTTCAGGTCACCAAACCCTGACCTAGATTATAAAACTACCCAGAACTTGACAAGGTGAAATAAAACCCTCAGTAACAGGAATCCCTTGCCGAGAGCTTCATAACTCGGGCAAGCCATAATGGAGCACTGTAAGACTCCTGGCATAAAGAGAATCAACATTCAGGCAACGAGTCCAAGTTAAAAGAAATTGCAAGGCCGTTGGCTAGGGTAACTCACCTGGAATACGCAGATGAAACTGGAACCCTGGAAACTTCCATCGTCGAAACCCTCACGCCTAGTTTCCTGGCAAGTTTACATCACACGCATCCGATTAATCATATTATGATAAATAAAAGGCGAGAAGAAAACTCAGCCACACTTCAAAAAAGAAAGAAATAACAGTTACCTTCAGACGAGAGAAACCTCAGTCAATCCATGTAGAAATCTAGCAGCATCGTCCTCGACCAAGGCGGGCCACAACCCCAGTGAAGGTGGCCGTATGTTTAGATTGAACAAGGAGCCGACTTAAGTATGCCATGGTAAAAATCGCAGAGGAAACTAGCATCGAGAGGCGCTGCCTTGCAATTACCATTCAAATGCCAGAATAAACCCTAAACAAACCCTTTTGAACCAAGACCAGTTGATTACCACCGTTGATTTCCAGAACGCAATCCTGTGCGTCCATCCAAGGTATGATCCCGAGGGGGTTATGGGCTGAGCTATGGCATTTACCACCACCAGCTGCCACTGACTCAATATCCGAGAACCGTATCAGAGGAGGCATGTAAAGAGACCATCTGTCCCGTCCGGACAGCAAGTGGAATGTCGTCAAGTTTAGCAAGTCTCAATCCGAGCGGCTAACATTAAATTCGAAGTCCAGGTGGTAGCGGGAATGTCAAGGTGACATGATCAATCCGCCAGCTCATGGCTACCATGAGGTGCGAAATATAAAGTCACCATATATTAATATGTGAACTATTAATATGTTATAGTAACGCATAGGATATAATAGTTAAATGCAATATGAAGGTCGGA